>JAJGOT010000429.1:497500-750438 GCA_022457155.1 Cladopsammia gracilis
CATCAGCTCACTTACTTGTCTGATACATGCACAGGTGCAGAAAGGTCGTTTTGAGATTCCACTTGCACTAAAAGCTTGGCAACCAACTCAACCACGTGCTCTGTGTGGAACACGAAGTCGCCTTTGAAGTGATCGTTATCTTGCTTGTCCTGCAGAAAAAGAGACAAAGATGTTAGTCTCAAAATCAGAGTCAAAGACTGCACTCGTGTTACGGTTCTAAACTTTCGCGTCTGTGGATAAAATGCTTAAGTTTGACCATTCAAACGAAACCTACATTAAGCAGTACTTTCATGTGGTGCTGTTTATTATTCTATTATGTAAAAGTTAATTCTAACTTTTGATGGAAAGTGCGACACATTACACCCACCGTACGAATGTGAAACACAATGACTCCGTCCTTCAGTGGGGTCACTGATATTCTCTGGATGTCGCCCAGGTCCACATTGTATTTTGTTTGAAGCGACTTGGAGTCTAATACCAGCAATTCAGAGTCTGAAACAGTCAAAATGTGCGGCACTGCCTGAAAACAAACAAATACACTACTGGTAAAATGTGTTGTTGTTGTTGTTGTTGTTGTTGTTGTTGTTGTTGTTGTTAAAGCGCATTTGATCATTTATTTTTGACATTTGCGCTCTATAAAATTATTATTATTATTATTATTATTATTATTATTATTATTATTATTATTATTATTACGTGTAATGATAATGTAATGTTGAGGAGTTTTTAAATATTATATATTTTGTAATTATTATATTTTGTAATTATTAAGTATATGTGTTGTAATTTTATATTGTAAATTTAAGATTGTTTTAAAAAATTTGTTAATAAAAATTATTATTATTATTATTATTATTATTATTATTATTATTATTATTATTATTATTCGATTCTCTCCAGTTGCCGGATGTTCTACTGGGTAATGTTTATTGTGTCTCAGCCACTCCCCGTAGCTTAGAGACACAACACTTTCCTCAACAAGTGCGCAGTTCCGAGAATTATTATTATTATTATTATTATTATTATTATTATTATTATTATTATTATTATTATTATTATTATTTATATATTTCTCTTTTATTTTCTGTTTCGCGCGCAGTCCAGATTAAAGAATTATACCATGTAATTTTTTTGCCCGAGCAGTGCAGAGTTCGTCAGAACAGATCGCTTTCCATCATTGTTCGGAAAGAGTAGGGTTTTTGTGGTTAGCCTGCGAGCAAGCTCTCGGGCTCGGGGCTCGGGGCTCGGGGCTCGGGAGAAGGGGAAAGGGGGAAGGGAGAGGAGTGATGATTATGACGTCATCATGAAAAAGGATTGCCTGGTCTGTTGTGATCGGCCAGAGTAATTACTTTGGTTTTGGTTTTACGACACTCAAACGAAAACCGCTAAAAGATAACTGTTTTTTTTTTTATTACCTTGCCGTCTTTTCTGTTGATTTTCAGCACAGAGTCGGCCCACACTATGCGCAGGTTGTTGTTCTTAGCATTCTTTTGCCACTTTGGATTTGCCAAGAGGTTCACACGGTCACTTTCGAAAGGAACTGGTACCCTGCAAACATACAGTAAGAAGCCCATTGGATTAGAGACCATTAAATCAATTTTGGTATGACCTTGAAAAGCGGTTTCCCTGAATGTTTGCGATTTGCTTCATCCGTCAGTCGTTCAAAAGATCAAAAGTATTATGCACTTATTGACTGAGTGGGAGGGCCGGACGGGAAAATATTTGGCTCGAGGTCATGGCGTACGGACCGATAGCAGAGAGGTCCGTGCGCAATGACCGAGAGCCAAATATTTTTCCGTCCGGTCCGACCTGCCTCAGTCAATAAGTATTTTATAATATGACTAGAAAGTACAAGAATAGTCGTGCAGTGCGAGGTCACTTGAACTTGAGCGGGGCCGGACGGCTTTTTCCGGACCGGCTCACGTCAACCCGTCCGGCCCTGCTCACGTCACCTTGCGATTCTATTTTCTGTAGGATTGCGTCAGCGGGGCCGTACGGTCATATTATAACATAGGTTAATTAGTATTACTGATTTATTTAGTGTCCCCAATTAGTCCACTTGGGCTAAATACAATGACACTTAAATAAAGGTTCTATCTATCTAACAAGCTTTGCTCGTTTTCCTGCTAAAAATATCCCTAATATGGAATGCTGAAAAGCGAGTGACGTCAAAGAGAATGGCTGCCACCAAAAGACGCGCGCGTTTGCCTCCGTTCACTAAACCAATCAATTTGCTACCTTTCAGTTTGTTTGTTGTTTTGATGGGTTTACCCGTAATCATTTCAAGGACATACGAAAATCTTTCTATCGTGCTTGTACTGTATAATAAACATTATCACCAAGAATTATTAACTCAGAAGTTTGCACAAGGCTTGGACAAGTAAGGACAAGAAATAAATGCAGGTGACTCACGTAAGAGGATAGGACGATTTCTTGTCTTTGAACACCTCACTGGCTTGGAGTTTTTCTTTCAAAATACTTCGCCTATCAGGAGTCAGCCTGTCCCTGAACTTCTTGCACTGAAGAGAAAACAAACAGAAACAGATTGAATGAATGGGAAAGAAGATATAGCTAAGGCCCCCTCCACACTAATCCGTTTTCAAACGAAAACGGAGCTGTTTTGCTCCGGATACGGCTATCGTACACACTACAACGCCGAAAACGATCACTGAAAACGGAGCGATTCGAAAACGCTCTCCAGAGTGGAGCGATTTGAAAACGATGCTTTTTGAAAACGCTGTTTTCTGGTGTGGACGGAGAAAACGATGCTATCTGAAAACGGTGACGTCATCAAAATAGCAATACCACTCGACCGTGAAACATATCCAAGATGTCGCCATACTTCGACTGGACTGACTCCCAGTCTACGCTCTCGGCGCTTTTCTGCACTTTGTATTCGTTTGTGACTTTCAGAAGTAGCTCGACTTCATCATCAGTCCATGTGAAACAGTCTGTTTTAGGTTTTGGTTGCTTTCCAGCTGTTCTTGGCATCGTTTAGAAGGAAAATATCGAAGAATTCTAAACGAAAACAACACTCAACAACAAAGAATCAAGAATGGTGCCAAATTCGCGGGCCGATATATTGAAATGCGCATGCGCAAGCGTTTTCCAAACAATACGGCGTTGTAATGTGGACGGGCGAAAACGATACGAAAACGATAAGTGTGGACGCAAATCTTATTGAAAACGGAGCAAAACAGCTCCGTTTTCGTTTGAAAACGGATTAGTGTGGACGGGGCCTAAATCGACCAATCGGGAGCTCGCTTTCAAAAGTGCACAGGAGATAGCACGTGGAGCACGCTCCGTGCAAACGTTTTTGATTATTAATTAACTTGCACGTGCTGATGAAAACCGTGCATTTCCCGCCATTTGTGGCTGAATTTCGGGCGTGTTCCTTCAACGGAGACTCTCTTTACTGCACAACTTGCTGTAAATAAACACCAAGATAGATTTACCGTGTAAAAATAACCGCTTCATTAAATCAAAAGACGTCACTATTAAAAGTCAATGAGTGAAAACATTGGCTCCGCAGAGAGTTATACATTTTGGTACCGATTTTTTAACCCCATTTTGCGCGGAATAGTTACGTCTAAAAAGGCGAGATTTTAGCCAAAATCAAGCAAGACAACTTACTCTCCAAGCATGATAAATGTCCTTCAGGAGAGCATTAGTTTTCCTAAACATGGGTGAAGATGATGGCCAGTGTGTGTCCACAGGGGATACGGATGGGAGGTTCCTACTTAATGCAGTCAGATATCGGTGACACTGTGAGAAACAAAACAGCATTCAAGTATTATTTAACGCATTGATATGCGGCTACAAAACGTTTTAGTTTGCACAGACGAAGCGAAAACAGTACATACTTATTTCTGAGAAAGCGTGGTCATAAGTGTTGGATGATCATTGCGAGCTGGCAAGTTGAAAGTTAACGTCGTTTATGACAGTTAAAAGCCTCCCACAAATTAATCGAGGAAATGGCCGTTTTTATGCTAGAGACGTTAAAGTCGTCTAGACGTATTTAACGTCTCAGACGTTAAATTCGTCTGGAATAAAAACGGGACGCATTAAAGTGGGCGGAACAACAGAAAAAAACACAATATTTCTAAAAAAAAGCTATTCTCGGAAGTGACTGGACACGACTGAACTCGTCGCCAAATAAATTTTAAGAACGCGAATATACAAATAGGGCTAAATTCGTCCCAGTTAAAGCCGTCTCGTTTTTATCGCGTTCGAAGAACGCAATCCTAATTTCGTGTTGGAGACAAATTTGAGATTTTTTGGTAGACGGTCTTCCAAATGGCCGCCCCTATTGGTTTTTTTCAGGGGCTCATTTCCGCCGGAAATTCCTTCGAACGCGTCTCCATGATCTGTGATTACTGCTAGTACTAGACGTATTTAACGTCTGAGACGTTAAAGGCGTCTGTTAAGTGCATCTGAACGACGCACTTAAAATAAGACGTTAAAGTCGTCAGACGTTAAATCCGTCTGGCTTATTTTCCGTTTTTATACTGAGACGTTAAAGTCGTCTCGAGACGACTTTAACGTTTCAGACGATATTAACGTCTCTAGCATAAAAACGGCCAATCTTCCAAATATTTCAGAGAAAGCAGCCGTAAGTATAGTCATTGAAGCATTAGAAACGAAATAATCTGCAAATCTCATAAATAAATAAAAAAATACATACCAGAAACAGCCGAACCAATTTCATAACCTTTGGACCTGCATTCCGTCTGAACTTGGGATGGTATATACGGCGAACCTAATTGAGATAGCACGTAATTCATACTTCTGAGCTATATGTTGAAAAAACATGTTCCCAAAATAGGGTGTTTCTTGGTGTTGCGGAAGTCATTGTTGGTAAGCTATTGTGTTGGGATGTGGGTATTGTTCAGTCTCTTTTGAATCTTTTGTTTTATGTCATTTGGTGATCACACCATCCGCAACACCAAGAAACTACCCTAAAATACGAGTTGGCAGTTTTATTTATGCTATAGGTTAAACAAATCCCATCTAAAACAGGCGAATGGTAAACTTCTCGAGTGGTGATCGTCGTACCTTCTTGGAGTTAAAATTTGTGGTTTGGTATCACTAAGGGCGATTTACATGACTTGAGTTGATTTACACGAAGAAATTCGTGTTGTAAGCATGTCGTAAGCATGTTGTAAGCGTTTCGCATGCGACAAAGTTGTGCCGTGTAAATCGGCCCTAAGGGTGTTTGAATCGAAAATCACCACTGCTATAGCCTGCGAGCAAGCTCTCGGGCTCGGGTTTGGGGGTCCCCAAACCCGAAACCCCGAACCCGAGCCCGAGAGCTTGTTCGCAGGCTACCACTGCTAGAGTTTTTCTGATACCTTTTAGGGTATTAAGCCAGGGAAATATACTGACAGGAAACGGTTCCATGTTTTCCCGTGCTTGGCGCAATTTGTATGTTTTCCCGCGCCTGACACCCGGTTCAATGTTTTCCCGCGCTTGGCACAGGTTCCATGTTATTCTTTGAGTTCTGATTGGCTCATTTAGTTGCCTACGTTTGCTCTGATTGGCCAAATATGATTATTACAACAGTTTCCAAAACCGAAAACCGAATCCAATAATTGTTTTATTATGCATATTCCTGAGTTGCACCTGTAAAGACAAGAGCGCGCACTTCTGCATGCATAAAACTATTGTCTGTAGGTATGACGTCACTTCTACATATATAAAATTCATTGTCTGTAGGTATGACGTAACAGAAACAGCAAGCAATAATTAGCTGCGTGCTTATAGCCAATCAAAATCGAGCTAGTGACACCAATGTATAATAAAGAACGATATTCACCTTCCATCCGTTAAAGTAAGCCGCTATAATGGTGGCGGCTTCATTTCGCTTCTTTTCAAGCTTCATGGAACGTACCAGTTTGCGAGCCTGACGAAATGAAATGGAATCAACGGAAACAAAATGAGCAACAAAAACCATTAGAAAATAATACAAAGTACTTTACAGGAGTGTGACAGGAAAATACAAACAAGACGACAAAACAAAATGAAGGAATGAAGAGTGTTGAAGACACCAACGTGAAGTTAATTTTTACATCCCTGTAAACGTTTGATTTTGTAAATTGAAATATGCAGTTTAGATGAAATTCCAAATAATTTCAGACTTTAGCTATCGATACAAAGTAGGTAAAAGATGTAATATTTAATTTCTTCAGGAAAAGTTTCTTAAAATCAATTGCTTCTATGACCAACTCGTGAATACCAGACACTCTAAATAAAAGATTCTGCACACCTTCTGACTCTCCCCTCCCCTGGGCATTTTATTCAACCGATCCCCCACCCCCTGCGTCCAACACTCCACCCTCCCCTACATCCAACGCCATCCCCATGGGTAAGGTAGGTGACCATTACACAACACGGGCTCAATATTTATAGCCGATCGAGCGAACGAACGATCGAGTGACATTTCTTCCTAAATGCTATTCACGAGTTAAAACTGCAGTACACTGATTCTAACCTGCCATCCGTAAAAATAAGTACGTATCACACCCGCGGCCCAAATACACTTCTTCTCGTAAAGCATGGCTTTGTATAACTTCCGCGCCTGTGAAGCAAAATGGTTGTTTTTATTTATATTTATATTTATATTTTTAAAATCCCTTCGAATACAGTCCAACCTCTCCGTACCGCACTAAGGGAGGAGGCGTTGAGTTTCCGCGTCGTAAACAGTTTTGGCTTGTATTCGCGTGCTTCGCTGTTGGCCATTTTGAGGCCATTTTCTTCATTGTTTGGCCATCTGACATGCTAATTCAGTTCAATTTTCGCGCGCGCCACACATGAAAGTCCCGGATGATGTCGCCTCATTCTGGGCGATGTCTCTTCCGACGATTCCTGACAAACAGTGGCTGATTAAAAAAAAACCGGGGTGTTTCTTGGTGTTGCGGAAGCCATTGTTGGTTAGCTTTTGTGTTGTGGTGTGGGTATTGTTCAGTGTCTTTTGAATCTTTTGTTTTACGTCATTTGGTGATCACACCATCCGCAACACCAAGAAACTACCAAAAACCGACATACCAACAAAGTCATACACTGCATTTAAAGGGGGTTGCACTAAATAGCAAAACTAATAAACTTGTGGCCCTCAAAAACACTACACTAATTTACAAAACCATAACAATTAAAAAAGTAGCACTAAAAAGTTCGAAGAAAGATAGATGTGCGTGTGTTTGGCGGAAAATGAAACTACAAGTGATGACAAGTGATGAGAGTAGCCAGCTTACGCGTCAAACCTATCATATGACAAGTAAGTTTTTGTGATCTTATGTAAAGTAGTTCCGTGTTCGGGCTTCCACTGATTTAGTTTAATAAGCACGTTAATGCAACAGTCAGTTCGACGAGCAGTGCCCATCCTCCCCCCCCCCCCCCCCCCCCAAACAGGAATTAGCCTGCCCTCAGTGTACCCCGGGACATTTGACATCCTCGTGCTTTCGACCTCAAAGAATCCTGGCTCTATTTCAGACGAGAAAATCGTCATGAAGTTTCTTTAATCGGTCACAAGAGGAAAACTCAGCGAAAACACTTCTCCGCACTTCGTTTGCCTTCAAATAACCTTTGAATCAGTTTAGATTCGAAAAATTTTCCTTCCCTTTTTGCTATACTTCGAGGCATTTGCACAGCTTTTTCGTCCCGCCATGGGGCATTTGCCAATTTTTTCACACACAAAATTGGAAATTGGGGGGGGGGGGGGGGGAAGGGTGGGGGCATGGTCACTGTTGGAATTGAGTAATGCATATTAAAGTCTGATTGCTTCAGCTGCAGTTGTAAAGCATGTTGTTATGTGCTTTAGTTTTTAATCATTTGTTACTTTTCACCTGGAACGACTAAGACAATAATGATAAATGATTTCTGGTTAGTTGATTAGTGTTTAAACACGGTTAGAGTGATTAAAGTGCCATGATTATTCGAGTTACTCCAGCGTACTCATATTATTATAGAAGTGATCATTATTATTCGGCGAATACTACGATTTCATTCATAGAATGGTTTTCAAATGTGTCGAAAGTTATTTCGCAGTTGCTTTGGTTTTGCACTGCTATGCTTTGTGATTGGCTAAAAAGCAGCACTTTCCTGTGGTAATGTTTATTATGTTGTACAAGGTGGTTCTAACTTTTGAGTCTGTGGATGAAATCCGAAAGTGTGACCATTCAAATGAACGCTACTGATCAGTACTTTCCTGTGGTACTGTTTATTATGTTGTACAAGGTGGTTCTAACTTTTGAGTCTGTGGATGAAATCCGAAAGTGTCACCATTCAAATGAAAGCTACTGATCAGTACTTTCCTGTGGTACTGTTTATTATGTTGTACAAGGTGGCTCTAACTTTTGAGCCTGTGGATGAAATCCAAAAGTGTGGCCATTCAAATGAAAGCAACTGGGCAGTACTTCCGTGTGATGACATGAAACTTTTTTGAGTCTGTTAATGAAATCTTACAGTGTGACCATTCAAATGTAACCTCTTCAGCAGGACTTCCTTCGGTGTGAATTTCGATTTTCAAGGCCCTTGGGAATGAAAAGGTTATTCAATAACTTACCTTCCAACCACGAACAAAGCAAGCGATCACAATGGCCGCGTTCCTCTGCTTCTGATACTGGCGTCGATCCTGGGTAAAATAAAATCAACCTAAACGTTCAATTCGAATGCCTTTCACTATACTAAAAACCTAACACACTGAGATTAGCCCCCGTGTGCGAGCTCTCGTTGTTTTACTGAGATTTTCACAGTAGACGTGGCAAATTATCCAAACTGAACTTACCCTGAATCCGCGATAGTACTTGGCGATGATAATTTCGCTTTCTTTCATCTTCCGGAACTGTGGATTAACAAAACATTAATTAATACATGCACTTCAGTAACACACGTGAAACGACACTGAAAAGACTTTCGTTCTGTCACAAAAACAATAAATTGGCACTCGACGAAACTGAAACGGCAGTTTTCAGTTCTCCTAACAATCCATAAAATATCGTGTCTTGCTTACCGAACTTAAATCTTACTATTCAATTTTTCCTTGGTAATAAACCAGGAAAACCCCATCTCTCAAAGCAAATATGTCCTGGTCGGAGATTTTTCATATGTCTAGATTCCTCTGGAAGGGGGGGGGGGGGGGGGGGGACGGGAAGAGTTTTTTTAGGGGGGTGTAAAATTCCTACTTCCCATATCCTTCAATTCTGCTTCCCACCCCTTCGTTGGCAGATCGCCATTTCGTGCTTTTGCTGTTGCAAAATATTATGTAGTACTGCAATTTTGTTTTAGTTTCCCATTTCCAACTTCCCAGCTCCCAAATTTCCGTCCCCTTTCCAAGATGGTTCCCCATATTCCCCAGTCCCCATCAGGAGGACTGTCCCCATAGATCTGTTCTATTCACTGTACAGACCTGTGATCGTTGTTTCCAGCCTCTAAAAATCTTCTGAATGAGAACAGCTAAGCGATGCATTCCTTGCTTTCGCCTCTCTTCCAGATCAAACAACTGAGAAATAAGATGCAGCAACAATTATAGCGCCGATCAATTCGAAACTTCAACATCCCCCATCCCCCTGGGAGACTACACTGCACATAAAAATGGCGCCGTTTTATTTATGGGGCGCAATTTCGGGTACGCGCGCGAGGGGCACTCGCGAAAAGGAACGTGCCCCTCGCGCGCTGACGCCTGCTGCGTTGGCGACGTCTCTCACCGTTCGTGGATTCCTTATGAAGATCTTTGTTCTTCCGTAGGCGTACTGCGTTGGTTTGATATTCAGACTCTGCAAAAAAAATATATGTGATAACATCAACCAAAGGTCACATTATAAACTCAGAAGAGACTACGCCTTTACCACTTAGATAAATATTGTACAGTACCTTGAACAGCTCTTTGACACCTTCTTTCGGCATGCCCACCCAGTTAGGCCAGGTTTTAGCGCAAAGCATCTTATATCTGAAGATTAGAACACTGTTGATCAGGAAAAGTCCTCATGTGACACAAATTCTCAGAACCAATATTAAAAGCAATGTGTAATGATAAGAATACTTCATACCTCTGTAGCGCCAAATCATATTCCTGTCTGAATGCGAAGCCTGCTCTTCTTACGCGAATGTTTTCCAACAACCTGGCGACAAAAAGAAATGAGAAAATATAAGTTAATAAAACTCGACGCAAGTCAAAATTATTTTTGATCCTCACTCTCTTACCTGCTCGTGGTTATGGTTCTTACCAAGCAGTGCAGTTAGAGGAGATGGTCCCAAAGGTGTCCTAAAATGGGAGCTTTCCCAAAAAACAGCTCCGCGAAGAAGACAAGAAAGGTTGTAATTTACAAAATGTCAGATGAATTTATGTCAGTTCTTACCCAAGATATCGAACCTGGTGCCTGACAAGCTTGTCATCAAACAGTCCTGCTACTTTTCTGTCGTTTGGCTACAAAAAAAAAAATGTTTCATTGTTTAGTCGCCTCTCTTTAGTTTCCCAAACATTTTCATTCATCATCTTGCTTTACGAACAATGTTTGGTCATTTAACTATTTGCTCTATAACGATTATGAATGAAACTGTTTTATCGTTTAGCCGGGTCTTTATTTGCAGTTACTTGGGTTAGGTTGGTTAGTGCTGAACAGACAATCCATCTCGTCCGAAATCAGTCATCCAAGACAGTTCAGTTAACCAGGAAGGAGAAAAAGCACCAACTTCCTGTTTCTCGTTTTCAAATAGAACTAGTCCGCTCATTTCTCGATCTTTTTTGTAAGGATTCTGTTCCCAATTGCCGAGATGAGGGGAAAGGGGATCCCGGAACCCCTTGGCATGCCCCTGTATTGTAAGTGATAGCAAGAATACCTTGATGCATCTGATGTAATGAGGGTTCTTGGATTTGAGATTTTTCATCAGCTCCGACACGGAAACCTGAAAAGCAAAACAGCGGCATATAACACACTACCATTGACATGCCTTCCACAGCGTGAAGATGCAAGATGTTTACATTGGTCGTGATGTTGACTATTTACATGCAACTTTAACTGTTACTGCTATTTCTCTAATTTGTTATTTTGTTTTCGAAAGTTCAAAGCAGCAGAAGAAAATAATGGGTCTGTCAAATACTAAACTAAGAGTAGGTAATCTCTCGTTTCTCTCAGGTATAGTTGAGCGGGCGATCACTCAAGCAGACAGGGTGTATTTTCTCTCTGTCACTATCCTCACACGTCAAGTCTCCAAGCGTCGTGTTTTTGCGCGGGAGGGGATTTCCATGATCGCTCGCGTGATCGCTCACTCGACTATCCCTGAAAGAAATGAGGAACTACTCCTTTCAAGTCAAATGCCGGCATACACACAAACTGCAGTCTCACCTTGAACTGAGTTCCTGTTGTAGGAGGTCTCTTCTTTGATGCCTTGGTGGGACAACCTATAAACAGTAAAGAAAGTTAAGAGTCATTGCCATGTCCAACCATCTTGGTATACAGTCTTTTGATTAAACGTTGTCATTGATCGGTCTCATCCCCACGCGACCAGACCGAAAAGGATTATGGAGAGATTATGGAGGATTATGGAGAGAAATGTTAAATGTAAATAGAAATCAATTCACATTCAACAACTGCATATTATCAAAATACGGAACATCCTTAACGGAATATGTATCGAAGCGACTCTTGCTGTCTTTGCAAACACGCGAAGACAAACGCGAGTTTTGTTCTCCATTGTAAACGAGATAGAGAATAATTAATCATGCATTTTAATTCACCCATACTCCCTTTCGGTCTGGTCGCGTAGGGGTAAGACCGATCAATGACCAGACCACTACCTTCTGGGAAAAGCGTCTTGGTCAGCGGATGTCCACATGCGTACATGCACTGAGAAAGGTCTCTGAAGAGCAGATCATTGTTTTTGTCCACAAAATTTACTACACAGTATGTCACCTGAGAAGGATGAAATAGAAAGGAAATACAACATTAGAAATCTTGTCAAAACCTAAAGGTTTTCAATGCTTCCAGGCCAGTAATAACCTGCTCTAGTGGGCAGGCAAGTTATATCCTGCACTGACACACAGGCGCTATTGGGATGCTCAAGCGGGTTTCGGGAGGTTTTTGGCCTCACGATTTAACGCCTGGAATAGGCGACATTATGAGGCCCTATGCATGACAAGGCTGATCTGCATGGGTGGGTTACAAGTATGTGGTACTTACACTTCCAGCGTAATGTTTTAGTCTGAAGCAGTCGTGAGGCAGTGTCATATCGGAAAGGAATCCCTTGCTTGCTCTGCTCTCAAAATGTGGATGCTCGGTGCAGTGTTTATTAAGCTTGGCTAAGAACGTCTCATCACTGACCTTAAAATAAGATAATTTCCATGAATAAGCCAGGGTTCGACATTTGTTCAGCTGACTCACTAGCCACCGGGCTAGTGAACTTGAAAAATCTACTAGCCCATTACATATCTGAGAAGCCAAAGTTTCCCATGCTATTTTCACCCACCTACCTCTTTGCCCCTGGTAGGGAAGCTTACATGAGCATCTCACAGTACTGGAAGAAATTTTCCTTACTTAAAAGGACATTTGTACTTTTAAAGCTAGGACATTTTAAAAAATTGGTCAGACATACACCATTTTGTATTTCCCTGAGACACAACCCATTAACAAACATGTACTTTTACGGTTTGCAATACATCATAGGGCGATTTCAAATCATACAACCTTTTCTGGTTTTTCTCAATTCCAGAAAGCCTTTTACAGCAAAATATATGAAACAAACAGCACAAATCAGTTAAATTAGTTACTCACTTCTCCTGGTCTTAAGCATTCCTCATCTAAAAGAGCGATGATACCAACGTGACTCTGCGAAAAAACAACCCCAACAAGGATTATGACAAGGGTTATAATAAAGCAGCCAAAAGTAAAGCAATCACTCCGGCCAATCACAGCAGACGCAGACAATCCAATGAACCAATCAAAACAGAGGCAGACAATCCAATGAACCAATCAGAACTCAAAACAACAGGTAGCCGGCGCCAAGCGCGGGAAAACGCGTGTAAGTCATGACTGCCTTTGGTTCAACTTCCGATTGGTTGATAAAGTGGCGCGAAATTTTTTAGCCAATCACAAAGCGGAACAATGGAAAACCAAAGCAACTCAGAAATTACTTTCAACACTCAATTAACCCTTTCACACCCAGAGTCAATTATGAAGACATTTATTACATGTAGTTCTAACATTTAAGTCTGTGGATGGAATCCTATGGTGTGACCATTCAAATGAAACCTCTTCAGCAGTACTTTTACATGGTACCATTTGTTCTAACTTTTGAGTCTGTTGATGAAATCCTATGGTGTGACCATTCAAATGAAACCTCTTCAGCAGTACTTTTGCATGGTACCATTTGTTCTAACTTTTGAGTCTGTTGACAAAATCCTATGGTGTGACCATTCAAGTGTAACCTCTTCAGCAGTGCTTTTACATGGTACCATTTGTTCTAACTTTTGAGTCTGTTGACGAAATCCTATGATGTGACCATTCAAATGAAACCTCTTCAGCAGTACTTTTGCATGGTACCATTTGTTCTAACTTTTGAGTCTGTGGATGAAATCCTATGGTGTCATAACCATTCAAATGAAACCTCTTCAGCAGTACTTTTACATGGTTCCATTTGTTCTAACTTTTGAGTCTGTGGACGAAATCCTATGGTGTGACCATTCAAATGAAACCTCTTCAGCATTACTTTTGTATGGTACCATTTGTTTTTCAATATTTTACAAAATGAAATTTGGGATTTTTCTTGATTTTGCTATTTGTCTCCCTTAGGAGTTTAAGGGTTAAAACCGCTCTGTAACTGAAGTAAGACAAAGTAGTTTAAGTGCAAAAGGTGCAACGTAATTGCAACAGTCGTGTTGGATTCAAAGACTAACAAGGTCATCTTGACTCAAAGCTTTGCGTAAACCAAAGTTTCTAGGTGAAAAACATCTCTAAAATAAAGCACAAAGAAATGAAAATAATTTTATAAGTAATACAACCAAACAAGAGATGGTACAAATGGGTAAAACTGAAAAAGTGAAAAAGGTATGAAGCTAAACGACATTCAGTGAACGAATGTCTGCCACCTACCTTCTCAATCAAATCACATATAATGGCATTGTTAAAATAGTCTATTGTTATCCATTCAATTCCCTGCAAAAGGAATGCAACTGACATGAAAACATGTCACACTGTGACTGGTAGAAATAACAGTTGTGCTATTATTCCTAATTCCACACATGACAATACAGTCAAACGTTTAATTTAATCACCCTCCTTTCTGATGGTTTTTTGAACAAGCAATATGTACCAGTATAACGTACATTCTGGGCTGGTCATGAAACAGCACTGTAGGTGGGGTTCAGAGCCATCTGGGGGTTAGAAATTATTTTGTAGTGACTTTTTTGGGATGAAAGATTTTGGTGAGGACTTTTGATGGTCAGCAAAAAGTGTAATCTTTTTATGCAGAGAGGAAAGGGACTTTTGAGTTGTTAAGTTCTGGGCTGTTGGACTATTTTTGGATCTGGTTTATAAAATTAATAGGACTTTTTGGAGGTCTAACAGTATGGCAGCATTCACACCTCCCAATAGCTGAGTACCCTCCCTGGGCTCTAACCAATACCTCTAGGGGAAGGTGGGATGGGAATCGGGCAATCCAGAAGAAAGGGGGCAGGAACTCTACAGGGGTGAAGAAAAGGAATAAATCAGTGGCAATGACTATAAGAGTTAAGGGTACAGGAAGCAAAAAGTGAGGATAATACTGTATTTTACTGAATTTGTGCTCCCACCTCTCTAACATACTCCTCTTGTTCAGACTGCAGAGTCAATTCAATGAAAATCTGCTGCAGCTTCTCATTACAGTAATTGATTATAAACTGCTCAAAGCTGTTAGTCTGAAAAGGAAAAAAAATACCATCTTGGACTGAATAATATGCATCAATTGGTCACATGACCTACATTTCTACAACATAAAAACCCAACATTAATTTTTGAAACAAATTTTTTCATAAAACACAGATTTGCATAGACAGTCTGTTGTACCTTAAATATCTCAAATCCATAAATGTCCAGGACTCCAATAACTTTCCTTTTCCCTCTCTTTTTCACCTGATAAACACAAAAATAAATTTCAATAAGATACACATGTAGCAACATCGCCAAGCACAATTTTTTGTTAAATTAACACAGTTGAACATGTCTTTATGGACACCTCCGTAATACAAACATCTCTATAAATTTTTTTATTATTATTATTATGAACAGTACATCGCCCCGGTAGGGTTGCAGCTCTTAGAAACCTCTATTTTCATTGGCCCGGTAAAACACAGCTGCTATTGTTTTTAGGGTTAGGGTCCATTGTTGTGTTGTTTGTCCTATTGTTAGCTCTAAGGGTTGCAAACCAATGGTGTGAGACCTTACGAGAACTGCAACATCTCCCAGTTCCAGGGCTCGAAATCAAAAAATTCTCAATCGCAATTTGTGAGTAATTCCTAAAATTCCTAATTGTAGTCGCAAAAAAAAAACTACCACTACTACCGGAACCAGAAAAGAGAAACGAAAAATTTCTGAGAAAGTCTGAAAAAGTGCGTCAGTGATACACTTCTTGGAAACCGCGTTAATGGAGCATGAAATAGACGATTAAGTCACGCAACATTCAACGTGAATTTCACAGGATTTTTCGGATAAAATTACAGCTACCAGTTACAAGTAAGACACAAGACTGTTGAATATAATTCCTTTTTTAACTAGGCCGTAGAACAGTCGCAAAATTGTGACTAATAGACAAATTTTAGTCGCAAAAGCGACATCTTTAGTCGCAAATGTGCCGGATACAGGCGCAATTTCCAGCCCTGATTTCTTTGGTTACAAAGATACAAAAATTCATGAATACAATCCCTACCTCTACAATACAGACACCTCTATAATGCAGACACTTTGGTCTATCAATTTGGTTTCCATACTAAGGAGGTTTTACTGTAAATAATTTACTTATCATAATGAACATGATCTTTGTAAATCCAGATTGGCTTGAACTCAATTTAATAATGATGATCGCTTCAGTGGCAATGATGGTAATAATGATATTAACTAGCAGTAATCACAGATTATTGAGACGCGTTCGAAGGACAATAGAAACAATAGGGGTGGCCATTTGGAAGACCGTCTACCAATAAATCTCAAATTCTACTGCACATAAACCACAGGACAACCAACACGAAATTAGGATTGCATTCTTCGAACGTGATTATGATGATAGCATTGATGATGACAATGGTAATGATGACAGCAATGATGAAGATAATGATTCCAAGACACCACACTGTCTTGATAACTTGCCTAAACATAAATATAATTAAGGCTTAGATATAATTACCTTTATGCTGTCATTGACTCTCTGAATCAACCATGAGAAGAGCCGTCGATACATGGCTTTAGAAAGAGCATCACGTGCATAATAAGCCTACAACAAAAACATAGTTTTTATGATCATGCAATTCAATATTATTACCCATTCAAAATGGACAAGACTAAGTGAAATATTCCAGTAATTGTGATTTGTCAATGGTTCATTAATAGAGTGGCTTCAACTGAGCATTGAAAAACCAAAATCACAGAAAATCACTCTGGCCAATCACAATAGGGGAAGACAAGCCAACGAACCAATCAGAACTTAAAACAAATACATGTAGCCAATGCCAAGCAAGGGAAAATGTGTGAGAGCAAGTCACAGTTGGTGGAGGAACAGTGCTCTAGTGTTTAGCACTTCGGACTTTCAACCTGACGGTCGGTGGTTCAAGCCTGGTCTCTGCCGTCATGTTGTTCCCTTAGACAAGAAACCTTGTCTCTCTCCACCCACGTGTATAAATGGATACCAGCGACATAATGCTGGGGGGTACCCTCGTGATGGACTAGCATCCCATCCAGGGGGAAGTAGTAATACTCCTAGTCACTTCATAGTATATAAACCAGGTCACCCTGTGATGGACTAGCATCCCATCCAGGGGGGGGAGTAGTAATACTCTTAGTCGCTTCATAGTATATACACCAGGTCACCCTGTGATGGATTAGCATCCCATCCAGGGGGGAGTAGTAATACTCTCAGTCACTTCATAGTATATACACCAGGTCACCTGTGATGGACTAGCATCCCATCCAGGGGGGAGTAGCAATACTCCTAGTCACTTCATAGCATATAAACCAGGTCACCCTGCGTTGGACTAGCATCCCATCCAGGGGGGAGTAGTAATACTCCTAGTCACTTCATAGTATATAAACCAGGTCACCCTGTGATGGACTAGCATCTCATCCAGGGGGTAGTAGTAATATTCTCAGTCACTTCATGCTACAGAACCTAGTTAAGCTCCAGCAGTTGTGAGCCATCAGGCTTGTGAAGACTAACATGAACTACCAAGTCACAGTTGGTGTTGTTTTAATTCCGATTGGTTGAGAAAGTGGCATGACATTTTTTTAGCCAAGCATAGCAATGCAAAACCAAAGCAATCACAAACTTATTTTCGACACTTAATTAAAAAAGGTCTGTTCTAGCTGCAGTTTCAAATGAACACCCACCTGTGCTGCAGTAAGAGGAGTTGTCATTCTTTCATTTCCAGCTTCCACAGTTCTCTTTGTCAGAGAGTCCTGGAGTAGGTGAGCTCCACACTGCAGCAACTCACAAGTCCAGTCCAAATCTACACAGTTCCAGAATGTTATGATTTGTATGCAAAATCACAGGCAACCTTAGCTCTAAATATGACTATTTATGTGAGCTACAGCAATAATTAAGTTATTTAGTTTTGTATAGGGAAGAAGATTTCACCTTGGAGTACAAACAAAACATGAATTCCTTGAATACAAAATTGACCACCTGAAATCCATAAGCCTTCATTGTATATGAATGAATGACATCTTATATAGCATGCAAATCACATGTTTCATTTGGCTTTACATACACTTACGAGAATGAGATTGATGTCAGCTTATGAAGGCGCCTCAGGCAGCCGCAATCGGTCCATTGTTGATCTCATCTCACCCACCCCACCCATGAACAATGTATAGCACCAAGGGTGGTCACAGCAATGGTTTTGTTTTGTCCTCAGTGGTACTTTGACATGTACATACCCATTCAAGATGGGACCTCCATTTCTATGTGGTCATTTGAGCCATGTGAAGGTCTAACCATTTGCAGATATCAATTTGTGTCTTAAATGGTTTTTGATTCCAGTAAGTTTTTTCTCCAACAAATCCTTTTGATTTTGCCTTTGCATATTACAGTTCTGCTAATTATAATTTAAAGATCTTATAGATGACACTTATATTTTGAGCTTAAGATTTTGCATTGAGCTTATACCTGTATTATGGGAGTTATAACTGTATGCATGGTTCATGTAAGGGATAAGGCCCAGGGGGTTTACTCAACAAATTTTGTATGGGGATGTGGAGACATGGTGGTCTAGTGGTTAGCGCGTCGGACTTTCAACCTGAAGGTCGGTGGTTCGAGCCTGGTCTCTGTAGTCGTGTTGTTTCCTTAGACAAGAAACTTTACTCCACACTGTCTCTCTCCACCCAGGTGTATAAATGGGTACCGGTGACAAAATGCTGGGGGTAACCCTGCGATGGACTAGCATCCCATCCAGGGGGGAGTAGCAATATTCCTAGTTGCTTCATGCTACAGAAACCGGGTTAAGCTCCGGCCGTGTGGGCCATCTGGCTCGTGTGCGTCTTTATCTTATACCTGTATTATGGGAGTTATAACTGTATGCATGGTTCATGTAAGGGATAAGGCCCAGGGGGTTTACTCAACAAAGTTTTGTATGGGGATGCTCTGCCCCAAGGTCCAAACCCTTACCCTTTCATATACCAATTTTGACAGAAAAGGTACCCCTTTTATATACCTTTCATTGAAAATGGTACCCCTTTCATATAGCCTTTATGTGCATTTGTTTGATAATTTTGAAAGGCACTTTTTATAATACTTAAATGGCAGATTTCCATACCCTTTTTTATACATCAACTAGTATTTTCCCTACCCTTTCCTATACTTCGTGAAATCCCTACCCTTTCATATACCTCCGGCATAAAAAAGGTACCCCTTTTGGGAGGAGCATCCCCATATAGCCCATTATAGGGAGTACCCCCCCCCCCCCCGGGAATACAGTCTGGTTGTGATGGGTATTAATTCATCAAAGGGAACATTCAAAGGAATCCTTACAACAATCATTCTCTGTGGGGATCACTTGAATTCATCTTCACTCATGGGGTACAAATTCTTTTGAACAAGTACATCTTTACCAGGTTTGCAGGATCAAATTAATTAATAATTTAAAACATCAACTTACATTTTCCATTTGTGAGAGAAACAAAGTCATGTCCGGCACTGTGGTCATCATCCTCATCAAACGTCACATTCCCCAAGTTCAAGATGGAAGACAAAAGAGTGTAAATAGAACTTTTCTCATCTGGAGTGAAGCCGACAATATCCATCGCCCTCTAATAACAACAAAAACACATACATGTACTGATAAGTTTTTGGTGCATCTTACATAACACATCTCACTACAAAAAGATGTTCAGTTTTCATCCTTTGATTTGTATACAGTGAGCTTTAATTTGTCTATTAAAGCTGGACGCCTTCAGGACCAGCTCTCACCTTATGGAGAGTTTAGTTACAGAAGAACACAATTGTGAAGTTCGGCCAGAACCAGCCAGTAATTGATGTCCTACTTAGAGGTGTCTGCCTTAAAGGGGTGTCCGTCTTATTTTCTTGTTTCTTTGTTTGGTGCATTGCATGTGTCAGTACAGTAAAAAAATAATAATATTTCGATCTCTCACTTTCATATGTCTCACAATTACATCATGACTGTCAGTATTTTTTTACATAGGCAGGGAAGTGAAGAAAGTAGCTGGAAAAATTGTTTTCTGGGGTTGAGCTGGGCCTCAAACACATAACAGCTCAGGAAAATCCCCTGCCCCTAAACATTGCTCTGATATTGGTTTTCAGATGGTTAATGCACAGATATTTCAAGTTCACTCAGGGACATAAAAAATCTTGTCACAAATACCTCAATTATGAGAAAGTCTTTCTTGTCATCAATCGTGTCAACTTTTATGCATCCACTATGATTTAAGTAATTGTATGCACCACAGTCACTAACAAGATGTAGTTTACCTGTGTTTCAAAACGCAGTAGAATAATGTGATCAAAAACTATATGAAAACAAAGTTAAAGCATCTCAGCCAGTATCAGATTTTACCAATATTTATTATTATAGTGGAGGGGGCAGTGGTTATAAGTGGTCAGTGCATCTCTGGTCTTGGCCATCGTGTTGTTTCCTCCACATTGTCTCTCTCCACCCAGGTGTACAAAAAGGCGACAAAATGCTGGGGCTAACCCTATGATGGACTAGCACCTCATCCTGGGGGAGTAACGATATTCCTGGTTGCTTCATTTCATGGATACCGGCTTAAGTTCCAGCCAAGTGGGCGATCTGTAGCTCGTGCATACCTTTGTGTTGGGTTACCTAACCTCACTTAATAGGATACTTACCCAGAAGTTCATCTGATGCACCAGAAAGAAGGTGATAAAAAATGTGGAAATTTCTCTCCCCTTGTGCTTGGTGGACCACACGTGACTGAAAGAAAATTAAAAATTAGTGAACACAAAGTATCTACATCCTGTGTTCCTACATCTACAACAAAATCACAAATGTACATGTAAAATTCAAAAGGAAACTGTTCAAACATTCATTCTTCTATTACCTTTTCCAACAAATCTGCAAGAAAAATAAGTGAAAATTGATTAGTCATTTGCATACACTACAAAGTTAAATGATTAAATTCAAGTAGATAGAAAATGCATACATTTAGTAATCACTCCTCCAACAGGGTCACCTTTGAAGTCAAATTCGATGTCCATGTATTTACCCTGAAAACACAGTGATTCCCATAGAGAGTGTAAACCAAAACACAATTGACAAAGTCTAACAATAGTTATGATATAAATTGAATCCTACTGTATTATTAATTTTTAAGTCCTTTTCAAGTCTTGAAGGAAAAGGGGAGTGGCTGGAGGGGGGAGGAGTATTGCCAACGTCAAATCAATTGAAAATTCTCTAGGCCCGTTTACACGTGATTTTTATTTGAGTTTTGCCGCACTCTCCAATGCAACTTTTGTCGCGAGTGTAAACTAGCGGCGATTTCCTGTGCAATTCGGGTGCAACATTTGCTTTGATTTGCCGTGATTTCCCAAAAATCATTGCCAAGGCAAGGTTTTAAACATGTTCAAAACCTCTGCGACATCGGGTGACAAATCACGCCCAAATTGCACTGAAATTGCTGCCCGTTTACACATGCAATTTGAAGATGCAACTTCAAAATGTGACAAAAATAATGCATCAACAAGTGCATGTGTAAACAGGCAGCAATTTCAGTGCAATTTGGGCATGATTTGTTGTCGTGATGTTGAACAAAAAAATCGCCTGTGTAAACGGGCCTTTAGAATCCTAAGGAGTGTCGGGGTCCAGGGGATGTACTCGGTTATAACAGTGACCATCTTTGGGTGTAAAAATTTGCAATTTGAGGACTTTTTGGGATTAGAAATTTTGTGGTGACTTTTTTGGGGGTGAAAGAGTTTGGTGAGTACTTTTTTTTGGGGGGGGGGGGGTGGGGGGTCGGCAGAAAGTGTAAACTTTTTATTGCAGAGAGAAAAGGGACTTCTGGGAAGTTACATTATGTACCATAATGGACTTTTTTCCTGGTTTTAGCCTAATAGAACTTTTTTGCAGTCTAATGATTTGGCCTCAAAGGTGGGAACCTGAAAATCCTTCAGGAAATGGGAAATTGGTATCATGGGTTTGTCCTGAACAAAATATTACTAACACTGAAAAGATGGAAACACTGCATTTATTTTTAACCACAAAATTAATGAGCTTTAATGACTTTTTAATTTCAAACATTTCCTTTCAATGACTTTAAAATGAAAAACTGTTAGAAAGCAATAGTAGCATATGATAAAAGAAACACGATTTACAAAACTCCTTGTAAAACCTGTACTTACAAAGCGAGATGAGTTATCATTCCTTAAAGTCTTGGCATTGCCAAAAGCTGCAGAAAAAGTGAAAGTAATACAAAGTTACAGTAGCACCTAAAGGGCAAGAAGTACTAATGTAGTACTTGAAGTATTTGAAGGTCAAAAAGATAAAGAGAAAAAAAGGTCCAAAACTACAAGGATCTAAAATACAGAATACTGAAATTCTCAACATTGACGCACCTTCTAACACAGGGTTAGATTGAAGTAACTGTTCTTTGACGCGGTCAACCTCCCAGCCTTTTCCAGACACTGCAGCAACATACTGCATCACTACCTTTGATGCCTCTACAATAAAAAGAATAATAATGATTACAAAAATAACCCACTTCACCAGAAATTTTAAAGCATATCACTTTTAAATAATCATACAGAGTGCGTATTAGGGACAGACTATCTGAGTTTGAGTGTCGGGGGGGGGGGGCTGTTGTGCTTTATTATTATTGTTTCCATTAACCCCTCCCCATCATATACCTGCCAACTTTTTCGGAGTGATAGGCATGATAATTTTTTTTGTGGGAGTGCCAGGATTTCTGAAGGCAATCTGACCAAATCTGAAGAGAACCCGATCTATTCCGAAGATGTCCGAAGTTGTCTGAAAATGTTCCAAAGAATTCGGAAGTTTCCCTGGACCTCAGACTTCCATTTAATATCATCTAGCTGTGACAGCTGTGCCTTGTTGTAATGTTCAGAACGATAAAAACCTACAAAAAAGTGCCATGTTCATGAACGTAACTATATTTTTAATTAGATTATGCGATCAGTTAAGGCTGATAGCTCAAATATGTAAATCAGGCGTGAGAAATTGCTCCATAGGCGTGAGTAGGCGTGAGATGGGAGTTTTGGACTCGCAGGCGTGAGACTCACGACTAAGGCGTGAGACTTGGCAGGTTTACCATCATTACAAATCCACAGCATCTCCTGAGGTTTGAGCAAGGATACTAAACTAAGGGCGCAGCTTTTGGGACATATTCTGATCATTCCGAAATCAGAATAGGCTACCAAAACTATGTCATTTACATTCTCACACCAAAAATGTTCGGGTACACATAGTCAAAGTACATGTTGCGACTCCTTTCAATATTTAGTGGTATTCTATTTTTGGATTGGCCAGAGTATGTCCCAAAAAACACACTCTAAGCGATCCTTTTAGCACAGTTTGAAAAAAATAAAATAAATACTCTCATAACAACATGCCTGTCTTTCCAGCTCCACTTTCACCAGTGATCAGAATACACTGGTCGTGGTTATAATCTCTCATGGATCGGTAAGCAACATCAGCTATCGCAAATCTAGCACAAACAAAACAAATACATCAACAAGGATGGAAATTAGCACTCACCCACTCACCCAGATGAATGTCAAATCTCCTTGGGCAAGTAGAAATTGTACATTTTTAACACTGCATCAAACATACATTTATAAACGTTAACAGAGCAACTTCTAAATAATCAAAAGACCTTTCCCTTCAAGGTTAGCCATTACTTACATGTGAGGGGGTAATTCATAGATGTTTCTAGATCTGTACTCAGCTATCCTCTCCGGGGTGTACAAGTTGAATTTACGATATGGATTGATTGACACAACCACATTCCCAATATACGTCTGCAATGCAAAAATTGTACAAAATTCAATTGTGGCTATGTCAGTTGGGCAAAGTTGAAATCAAGGCAATTGCTGGCCAGTAATGCCCTGCATGGCCCGGGCATTCGGGGAGGCTGATTGGTTTGGTTGGGTTTTTGCCGCTCACAGGGTTGCCATGGTTACACACCTAGCTTGGCTCATTTCACCTGTGGCTCCACCAGTCTTTCAGGCACCAACCCCAAGACTAATCTATTGACGATGAGTTTAAATACGTTCTAAATAAGTAATATGTGCCAACTGAATACAGCCTAGCTTAGTATCACTTAATGTCACTAAAACCTGTTAACTTACATAGATCTCTTTGTTGTTGTACCTATCCCACAGATTCTCCAACAAAGAATCTTCAGTCAGTGGCTCAAGCAGAACCATGTCACTGACTCCAACCATGTTGTCCAACATGCTCCGTCCACCTGGCCCCACAGGCTCTGCCATGGCTCCTAAGGGAGTAAACAGAGGTTATTTAGCGAAACATTGTGCACAGTAAACTGTTTTAAAATGGACACCCTCTGCCTGTAAGGCATACAGCTCTCTAAGACGGACATCAATTATTGGCTGGTTCTGGCCAAATTTCACTTGTTTGTCTGTAGCTTAACACACAATATGGCAGGACACCTCTCTAAGGTGGACACCTCTCTAAGGCAGACAGTTAAGCTGGTCTCAAAGGCGTCTGGCTTAAACAGAGTTCTATAATAATTATGGCCTAGTATTTCCAAGAGTCTGATAAGATAAAACTGATGAGAAATAATGTTATTTAATTTACTTGACACATGCATGTTGTCAGTGGTTTAATTTTTGTTTTCGTCTAAAACTTTCAAACCAATTTGCCTCAGATTATGGAAATGAAAAACAAAAAAAGAAATTTTAACCACAAGATATATATGTGTTGATGTACTCGGAAGCACCTCCCCCAGAAAGCATCA
Source organism: Cladopsammia gracilis (assembly GCA_022457155.1). Taxonomy (NCBI): domain Eukaryota; kingdom Metazoa; phylum Cnidaria; class Anthozoa; order Scleractinia; family Dendrophylliidae; genus Cladopsammia; species Cladopsammia gracilis. Next base: position 522,139 of record JAJGOT010000429.1, read on the forward strand.
CTCCTGAATAAAGACTGTAAGGACTTCTCTTGAACAAGTGTGGCATCTTTGAACAATGCAGTGAATATTTGAAGCACTCAAGCTTTAGATCAGCCCTTATTTCAAGGGTGTAAATAAAGTAAACGTGAAATACAGCATGGCTCTTTACAAGTTTACCAACTGCCCTCATGCATCTACTTGATTCTCCTCAGGAAAGAGACATTGAAATTTTAAACCAGCTCTTTGAAGTTGTTGCTGCCATCTTTTTAACCAAAGGCACTCAGTATAAATATAATAATAATGAATATTTTAATAAATTAAAGCTTCTCCTACAAAAAATGTCATTTTAAGTGTGTTTTGCATCATAAAAGTTGTCTGAAAATTCAAGATTAAGCATCGCTGTGCTTGGGCGACCAACGGCGACCAAGGGCAACCAAGTATAAAAATACTCTTTTGTAGGCCTCAAATGAGCATGCATAACTCTGGGAACAGGAAGGGACTTGTTCAAGGAAATTGAGTAACACTGTGTATGCATATTAATAATTTATATGTCATGTCATTCTGGACTAACCAGAAAGCTGTGAAAAAAGGTAGCAAAATAAATATATTACTACTTACACTTTATAACCAAACAGGAGGTGTAAATAAATTCAGCCACTAATGTCGGATTCAAGTTCCTGCCGGCTGATCAACAACCATTATGAAGCATTCGGGTTGATCAATAACTCTGAAAAAATAATAAACCATGAAGACAATTCAATCAACACTCTTTTAACAAGACTACCTTCTGAAGCTAGGATGGTTTGGTCATGTTAGGTTATTTTTTCACTCGATCACCTAGAATAAAACAGGTACTCATCTAATACAAAGGTAGAGACTTCCTGTTATAAAGCATTACACTGTCTTAAGACTGCCCTCATTGATATGACCATCTTGTCTTTATGGCCAACACATTGCAGCCTTGAGCATGCAATCATAGAATAGCAAACAACATTGAAAACAGCTTGTGGTCAGTTGCATCTACTTGTATTTGGGTGGCAAAACGGTAAAGAAAAAACTTGCTGACAAATTTGAGCTCGATGAAATAATCGCAAGTCAATGTAAGCCATTTCAAGTACACGCAAGTCTTGACCAAATGGAGTTGAAGTTATCCCAAGTTTCTTTGTGTTCCCATTTGGTCAGGGCTTAAGTCCAAACAAAAGCTGTGAACTACACATTTTTCATTTAATTATGTTCCTCTTGGTTGACTTTAAAAAAGTAACTATAAGTCAAACAAACAATACATAAGGAAGTAAATATCACAGGCAAAGAAAAGCAGCATGTCCTGACAACTTTATAAAATCAACCAACATACATGTATTGTATGCAAAACAAAAACAAAAAGTAGTTTCACCAGCAAGAACAGATCAGAAACTCATGTTCATCATTATGTTGTGGTTTAAATTTTATTTTTGGTTTGAAAATTTTAAACCAATTAAATTTTTAATTTTCTTTGTCTCCACTTCATTTCCACAATCTAAGACAAATGGAAACAAAAATTACTAACACTGGTTTGAAATTTTAAAACAAAAGAAATATTGAACTGCAACATATTAGATATACATAAAAATACTAAAATCCCACCAAAGTTAACACCAAAAATTTTTAAACTTCTTCAAAAGAATTATACAAGTATAACCTACTGTACTTACAAAAGCCTTTCTCTTCTTCAAAACCAAACCCAAATCTGATCTCAAAATGTACTGTTCACATATATGGCTTGGTACAATTAGTTATTAATGTACAGTTCACAAACAATTAAATAAATTTTTTGTTTCCATTCTACACAAACACAAGCTGATGACAAAAGAAATATATAATTGTCCACCTGTCTGATCGATGTTTGCATATTCAATTCTTAAAAGTCAGCTTTTATACCAGTAATTTGCATGTATATATTTTAGTATAAAATAATTATTATAATTTATTCAACCCTCTTCTACCTAAGAGAACTAAATAACAAGCTACATCTGAAAATGAAAATAATACAACATTGGAAAAAAGATTATTGTAACAAACTACTTATCAATGCCTTTATTGGTACAGCATTCATTTAATAAACAGCACCATAGGAATTTATTGCTCAAAAGCTGTCAGGAATTTGAATGGCCACACTCAACAGACTCATCATTAATACATAGCTATATCTTATCTTTTAAAGTTGTGTTTATATTTAGGGTTAAGGAAAAGTTTGAAGTAGATGTCTGACTTTGGAAAGTAACTGGATATTTTTCTTTTCAAATGTCATCTCCTCTAAAGAATTGCCAAGCAAAGTAGCTGGCCAATATCATAAAATAGGCGGTGATTTTCACTAGCAACCAGCTACTTTTGACAACCCTGGTTTATATGGCAAGGCCTTAAATGACAATTGGCACAAAAGAGCTATACAGTCAGTGCAGGTAACAGCAGGATTCAAATTTTTTTTTTTCCTTAGGAGCAATGTTGCTACTGGGTCCACAATTTTAGGAGCAAATTGGTTTGAGGAAGGAGCAAATATACATATATATATATATATATATATATATATATATATATAATAATAATAAAAATATTAAATGGCTGCAAATATCTCTGTGCATATTTTATGTAATTATTATCATGGAGTAGTTGCAACATAATAAAGATATTACACCCAACACATTCATTTGCAATCATGACTCTAGACATTCTACTGTATAACACTATGCTTTATCCTGAGGTAGATGGTTCAGTTTGGGCCAGCACCATGGCCAGCAGCCGTTATTGGATCCAGATTTAGCAGCTCTGGCTCTTCTACTGTTTCCTTTAGTTCGTTTCAAAAAACAATACATAATTCCAAACGTAAAAGTCGAAAGTTATCACTCAAGCAAATCACAAATGAATGAAATCAAGCATTGTTCAGCATAGCTTTGTTGAGAGACGAGACAGGAATAGGTCACATTTTTGTTATTTTTCATTGAGCAACCTTGCCTTTGCAAAAGAGGGTGCGTGAATATATCATTGAATTTAATATGCCTATATATAAACAAGCTTGCATCTTCACAAATTCATATTGCCTTGATCAGCTGGGTCGAAGAAATAACAATGTGAGAACACAACAGTATGAGGTAGGTCACAAAAAAAAATCAAATGAAACTAGAAATCAGCATGTACATTGGGTTAATAGATTTTTAAAGGTCGCTATTCCACTCCTTTTGACTTTTGATTCAGCCAAACAGACGCCTGAGCAGTAGCCTGTTGAGGGATGTGGGCATTTAAACACAGCATCAAACTAAATACATGTCTACTTTCTGTAATATTTTAACATATTTCGACAACTTGATCACCAGGTCAAGGGAGGGTAACATTCATAATTCTATGACAAATTGAGGCTATCTACCTTATTCCCCTTCCTCCTTATTTTCTACATTTCTTTATCAACAGAGAGCTTTTGCACTCAGGAAAAGTGAAGTAACTTAGGTCAATCTACCTTGCAGCTTAAATTATAAGTGTTTTCTAGAAAACAAAATATACAATTACATGGCGTAATATTGACTAGGGAAATCAGGGTGACATAAAAAAAAATAGACAGTGTTGGCACAGTCCCAAGTGAAATAGTCTAAGATTTGTTAATTCTTGATTTAGTTAAGTCCTTGGATGATCTTTGAAGTAAACAAATCTTTGTAATTTTTAGAAAGACAGTATGCAATGAGATGTGTTCTAGAAAATAATAATTAATACATAAGCTTAAATTAACGAAGCTGTCAAATCTTATCACGGATCAAAACCAAACTAATGAACCGTAAAGAATATCTACATTGTATATATTAGCAATTTGATAATCAACAACAGATTTAGCGTGAAATATAAATGACGCCCAAAAACCATATCTCTGAGGTTTTTTTCAACGACCATTTAATTTTGCGGTGCTTTGGATTAAGAAACAGCCGTCCACCAATGCGTCTACAACAAATTTTAGAATGAAAGATATTTTACGTTAGGGTCATTTAGTATGCAACAAACATGTTTAGGTTTGTTTGCAAAACTTAATTTGAATATGTTATCAATTTACTATGAAGTTTAACCTGCAGTTTTTAGTAAGTAGCCTTACATATACCCAAATTTACAACTTTGGAAGCGATGCATTTCAAATTTCTCAGGCCATTGCAATACACAATTCTTACACGGAGTTTAGTGTAAACTGCTTACGTGAGCTTATAGGATATGTTAAATTGAGTTCTTGACGCTTATAAAACAGATATCACTGAAAAATTAAAATATCCCAATACAATAAAGAAAATATACAACAATGAATTGTATGCCATAGGTTAAAGGATAATTAAGATAAATAACGTTGGAAATCAATCTACGAAAACTTAAGCTTACCAGATATTCTACCAAAACAAGCTCGCGAGTTGAGATGCTGGAAGCAATATAAACCGCCGCCTTTTTTCACCAAATCTTTAATTTCCAAACTTCAACTTATTGCTGTACGTCAACCCCATGGTTCTCTTACATCGGACGGGCTTAAATTTAAAAAATGGGAAGAATTTGAACAGTAATTGCCACGAGCCACTGCCCTTGTAAACCCTTCCCCCAAAGGAAGTTTGTAGTTGACGCGTACTGGAAGAGCCCGCGCTTTTTTACTACGCGGGAACCTCCATTAGTCCCAGATCTCCCACGAACATCAATGAAGGCCTGGCTGAATGATGTTTTGTTGTCATCGACTGATATCTGAATTTATCAAATCTGTTTTAGCTTTTCCAGCCCAAAAAAAATTCCTGACGGAGCTCCGAATGCTAATTGTTAGAAAGTAGATTTCGTATTATGCAGAAATATGAAAAACTGGAGAAAATCGGCGAAGGTATTGTTACAAAACTTTGTCATTTCGAATAATGGCTGGTAATAGAGTATCGTTTTACAATTCCGCTTCGCGCGCGGGAAAATTTTTTTATTTCATTGTCTTTCAACGATCTGTAGGCACATATGGAACCGTTTTCAAGGCGAAGCACAAGGAAACACACGAGATAGTAGCGCTGAAACGAGTAAGACTTGATGAAGACGATGAGGTAAGTAATTTAAGATCGTGTTTGTTATTTTTTCGAATTCCCCCAGAAGCGAATTACCCGGCTATCTCATCGATGTACGCGTACACTTCAAAAAAATTGTAGAGCTATTTTTACTTGAAGAACTCATTACTCTGTGCCTTAATTTTTTTTAACATACATGCAACCAACCAAACGAAATTTGTGGAGTACAAACACATTTTTAGCAATGATTTTAATCTCTGTGTGAAATGGTTTCTGTATGTTGTCAACTGATGATTTGGTTGATGTTTTGAAAATCGCAGAATCTCAAACTTAGTTTTAAAATAGCTACCACTTAAAGGTGTAAAATTTACTTTAATAAGACACATCATTACATGTTTACTAAATTATAATCAGCCTAACTTGTCAGTTATATGTTATCGGTTCTGATATCGTTGTCAAAAATATATTTCAGTGAAAAATTTCGATTCGATATTGTTATTACAATCTGCTACAGATGAAATTGTGTATGTGTAACTTCCTGTAGCGGATGTATTTTGTATTTTATTTTAATTTTAGCACTATAAATTGTTGGTTGTCTGCCTTTATGATCATTTGATTGTTATTTCAGGGAATCCCGAGCTCTGCTCTGAGAGAAATTTGCATTTTGAAAGAATTGAAACACAAAAATATTGTGAGGTGAGTAGACATGCAGCTGGGGTGTGGGAGTATTGACTTCTTGTGTTTAGTTATGTACAGCTGAATCTATGTTTGGATCGTTTAGTGAGGGACTTTGATTGATTTTTTATTCATGAACATACATTAAGGCATGTAATCACACAACTCCAAGCCAACCAGCTGTTTGTTTCAAATGTTTGAAATTGTCCATCTTAAACTCAAAACTTGAAAATACAGAGAATAGCTTGGATTCATATCATTCTACATGTATAAGATAAATAGCATTTTAAATTTTATTATGGAATATTGACTCTGTAAAAAATAATGCTTTGCATGACCAGAACAAAATGGGTTTTTTGTTTTCATTGTGCAATGATTTATTTAATTTCTCCAATTTGTTTTTTGGTCAGTGGTTGACCGCAAATGACTCTATTTCTCTTATCTAATTAGTTCCTGATAAAGTTATTCTGTATTTTTTTTTCTTGACAAACATGCACCGCACTGAAATAAACCAAAGCTACCAACAATTTCTTTTTACATTGTAAAAAAGTGAGATGAAGAAACATTTGAAAGAAATCTGCCACAAATTAAGCTCATTCATGTTAAAATGCTGTTTTTTATCTGTACAAAAATAAGTAACTATAAATTTTGAATAAACACTCTGATATTACTTAATTGGGATCTAAGTATCCTGTTGAGATTTTTTGTAATTGCATTTCTTTTTTCGTAATTTCATAACATGGTGAGCTATGGACATGTTGTGGTTTAAATTTTGTTTTTTTGGTTTCAAAATTTCAAGTCAGTTTAATTTTTTGTTCTCCTTTGTCTCAGCTTCATTTCCATAATCTGAGATAAAGGAAAGTAAAAATAGAAGTGTTTGAAATTTTCAAACCGCAACAGCCACACAAGTGATTTTTGATTGCAAAAGCAACACATTTTTTCACAAATGTTTATAACCAGCTTGCAGTGAAAATTGCACATGGAATTACTCAGGACAAGACTAATTCTTTATAGTAACTCTTTTAGCCTGAAATTGAAAACCTAGCATCCTGCAGGCATTTCTCCCATACAGATTGTTTTATAGAGGTGATAATAAAAAGATTATATGAGCATTTTGCCGGGACCAGAAGAAGTGTCCCCTTAATGGAGGTGTTCCAAAGTTGAGGTTTCACTGTAGGACCTTTTTGTTCTTAGATTACACGATGTGATGCACAGTGAGAGAAGGCTAACTTTGGTGTTTGAGTACTGTGATCAGGTAAAAATTTAATTGTAGTAAGAAAGGGAAAATTTCCTATAAACAGAGGATTGGGTCAGTCTATTAAACGGAAGACTATTGCCGTTAAAACAGATGGCGTATCGGTTCGAACGGATGCCTTATCCGTTTGAACAGACTAGTATTACCGTTAAAACGGTTTGTTAAATTTATCAAACGGATTAAAAAACAGATTAAACGCTTCTTTAAACCGTTTTAACGGATGCTAAACGGATAGCAAACGCTTTCAAGCCGTTAAACGGATATCCGTTAGTGTACGTTTTCCCAAATCAGGTCACATATTATATTTATATGATTGTATTGTAGATTCCTGGGTAAACTGATCCACAATGAAAAGGACCATCTGGATTGGTTCCCTGAGCAGTCTGTATTTTGCGTTGTCTGCTAACTTGTCAACTTAAAAATTGATTTCACATACCAGTAATAACAAAACCATTATTTAACCAGCTTGTTTGGTCCTTATTGGCGAAAAAGTGGCTTCATTCTTTTTTGGAAGTTAGTAATCTTGTCTTTGTTCAGATGATCACGTGCACATCATTAGCTCATACCTGAAGCTCATAACAGATCCGTGATAAGCTTCGGAAGTAAACCCAGTTTCTGTAGCATGAAGCAACTAGGAGTATTACTACTCCCCCCTGGATGGGATGCTAGTCCATCACAGGGTAACCTGGTTTATATACTATGAAGTGACTAGGAATAATACTACTCCCCCCTGGTTGGGATGCTAGTCCATCACAGGGTGACCTGGTTTATATACTATGAAGTGACTAGGAGTATTACTACTACCCCCTGGATGGGATGCTAGTCCATCACAGGGTGACCTGGTTTATATACTATGAAGTGACTAGGAGTATTACTACTCTCCTCTGAATGGGATGCTAGTCCATCACAGGGTGACCTGGTTTATATACTATGAAGTGACTAGGAGTATTACTACTCCCCTCTGGATGGGATGCTAGTCCATCGCAGGGTGACCTGGTTTATATACTATGAAGTTACTAGGAGTATTACTACTCCCCCCTGGATGGGATGATAGTCCATCACAGGGTGACCTGGTTTATATACTATGAAGTGACTAGGAGTATTACTACTCCCCCCTGGATGGGATGCTAGTCACCATCACAGGGTGACCTGGTTTATGTACTGTAAAGTGACTAGGAGTATTACTACTCCCTCCTGGATGGGATATTTGTCAGGCTTTTAGCCAGAAATTGAAAAGTGGGTATCCTGAAGATATTTCCCATCATATAATTATTTTTAAAGGATTAGGTACAATTTTTATGAATTTATTCAAAAGGTGGGCATCCACTGGATGCTTGGACACCCTTAAAGCTTGATGCTGGCCCACTGCAGGGTTACCCCAGCATTTTATCACCGGTACCCATTTATACACCTGGGTGGCGAGAGACAATGTGTCCAGAATAAAGTTTATTGTCTAAGGAAACAACACAACGGCTGAGACCAGGCCTCATCCAATGTGCTAACCACTACACATGACGTGACAATATATTTTTTTAATGTTTTGTAGGATCTAAAAAAGTACTTTGACAGTTGTCAAGGAGAAGTGGATGCAGCAGTTGTCAAAGTAAATAAATATCATGTATTTTTTAAGTTACTTTTTGCCCATTAAAGTCACTAGAAAATTCCTAGCTCATGTTACTTTCGGAATTTGCAACATCAGAAGCCCAAAAGGACTGCAATATTATTGTGAACCTCCACAGGAAAACCAGCAAAAAGGTGATGACATGGCATGCTATTTTAACATACTAAACAAAACAACAGTGCACGCCTCTTGTAACGAGGGTAGTTAATTTAGTGAATTGCTAGTTAATATAAGGTTTCAAAATTAACATTACCTTTGGTGGAATGTTACTTTTGAAATTTTATGACAGTATCAATTTCGATTCAACAAAAGATTCATGCATTTACGCAGGCATGCTTATCCTTGTTGCGTGGGTCTGTATTTCATGGAACATGGGAAGGAAAAGTTGACAGAAAAGTGAAAAAAAGACAGTGTTGTAAAAAATATCTTAAAAACTATGCAGAAATTTTTCAGTGCACACAAAATAATTTATTTGTTTATAAAAAAGTTATTAGTGTTTGAATTTCTTTTTACTAAATAAATAAATAGGCCTTTTGTAACCTGCCAATTTATAATGCAAGCAGTGCAGTCAACAGTCATATGATGGAGCCTGTGACTGACATTTGAAAATGTTTGTTTCTCTTCTTAGTCATTTATGTTTCAACTGTTGAGAGGCCTGGCATTCTGTCACAGTCGCAATGTACTTCATCGGGACCTCAAGCCACAAAACCTCCTTATCAATAAGGTAAAGTCAATTTAAATTAAATTGTTACTTCCCAATTATATACAAAGTTGAATTTCTTCCTTAGTGGTTAAAATTGTACATTGTACTGTTAGTCAGGGTTATTACAGCCTACATTTGTACCACTACAACCCTAGAAAAAATTGCTGAGACAATTCTAATTTAATTCATTATTTGAATTTTTCAATTCCATATTTATAGGATGGTGAGCTCAAGCTAGCAGATTTTGGTCTTGCCAGAGCTTTTGGTATTCCAGTCAGATGTTACTCCGCTGAGGTAAACAAACTTTACATACCGTCTTGACTCAAGAAAGTGCCTCCCCAGAATGAGCACCATCTCCAAATAAGCACCGCACATAACAGCAAAATTTTTTTATTCTGCCTTCCATTACCCTGGATCCAGAGTTCTTTTTTTCTTTTTCTTCAAATGAACTTGAACTTGAGTTGCGAAGCGGCAACAACAAAACAAAACCTCTGGGACCAGTGTACAGTAGCTGTTCATTTCCACATTTTACTCCCTCAAAAAATACTTAGAATTTTGATTACTGTATATTATGTTTTATTAAAAGATATCTTTTTATGACTTCTTAATTAGCACCACCACTGAATAAGGGGTCAACAGATGTGGTTCTCTCAATTATGTATAATATATCTCACAATTCATCACATATTGACCTGAAAACACTCTTATCTAGCACCTTGTGAAAAAGCCAGTTCATGTAAATTCCATAGGCAAGTTATTATTACATTATTAGTTTTTATTACAGTTTAAGACAATTAATGGACCTACATGTCTGTTTCCAAATTAGTACCATAGTTTTAAGTGGATTATGTATTTCTGGTCTATGCTATATGCCATCTTTACAGTGTTTACAGCAAAAGATGTTTAAATATTAACAGTGGCGAAATTGGTTTAAACTGCTGTTTTGTTAAACACCGTCTAAAATTCGTTAATATAACCCACTCAATATGTTTTATCATCCTGGAGAAATACATGACATTTCTACGGATGATTTCATCTCAGGACAAACCTGTTTTTAGTCATCCCATGATGAAACCAGATAATTCAGACCTTGATTCCCTTTTTATGTGCACAGGTGGTGACACTGTGGTACCGTCCCCCAGATGTCCTCATGGGAGCTAAGCTCTATTCAACTTCAATTGATATGTGGTCTGCTGGATGCATTTTTGCAGGTAAGGTTGATGCCTGGGGCGGATCTCCCCTATATATTAAACAATTGTGACTCATGCGTTTCCTACACTGCACAAATGTGTACATGTTTTCCGGCACTTCACACCAATTTTATGTCTTCCTTCGCTTGGCACTGCGCTTGGCAATGTTTAATCTTTTCCCACACTTGGCTCCTGCGCTTGGCACTGGTTGAATATTTTACCGTTCTTGGCACTGGTTGAATCTTTCCCCATGCTTGGCACCAGTTGGATCTTTTCCACTGCTTGACATCAATTGAATCTTTTTCTGTGCATGGCACCATCTGAATCTTTTACCGCGCATGGCACTGGATGAATCCTTTCCCGCACATGGCACTGGTTAAATATTTTCCCATGCATGGCACTGGTTGAATCTTTTCCCATGCATGGCAATGAAAAAATCTTTTCTCGTGCATGGCACTGGTTGAATCTTTTCCCGCGCATGGCACTGGTTGAATCTTTTCCCGCGCATGGCACTGGTTGAATCTTTTCCCGCGCATGGCACTGGTTGAATCTTTCCCCGTGCATGGCACCAGTTGAATCTTTTCTCATGCTTGGCACCTGTTGAATCTTTTCCAGCTCTTGGCATCAGTTGAATCTTTTCACGTACATGGCAATGGATGAATCTTTTCCTGCACATGTCACTGGTTGAATCTTTTCCCGTGCATGGCAATGGTTGAATCGTTTCCCGCGCATGTCATTGGAAGAATCTTTTCCCGTGCATGTCACTGGAAGAATCTTTTCCCGCGCATGTCACTGGAAGAATCTTTTCCCGCGCATGGCACTGGTTGAATCTTTTCCCACGCATGGAACTGGTTGAATCTTTTCCCATGCATGGCACTGGTTGAATCTTTTCCCGCGCATAGCACTGGATGAATCTTTTTCCCGCGCATGGCACTGGTTGAATCTTTTCCCGTGCATGGCACTGGTTGAATCTTTTCCTGCGCATGACACTGGTTGAATCTTTTCCCGCGCATGGCGCTGGTTGAATCTTTTCCCGCGCAAGGCAATGGTTGAATCTTTTCCCGCGCATGGCACTGGTTGAATCTTTTCCCGCGCATGGCACTGGTTGAATCTTTTCCCGCGCATGGCACTGGTTGAATCTTTTCCCGCGCATGGCACTGGTTGAATCTTTTCCCGCGCATGGCACTGGTTGAATCTTTTCCCATGCATGGCACTGGATAAATCTTTTCCCGCACATGTCACTGGTTGAATCTTTTCCCGCGCATGACACTGGTTGAATCTTTTCCCGCGCTTGGCACCAGTTGAATCTTTTTCCGCTCTTGGCACTGGTTGAATCTTTTCCCGGGCTTGGCAACGATTGAATATTTTCCCGCGCTTGACAACGGTTGAATCTTTCTTCCCGCGCTTGGCACCGGCTGCATCTTTTACCGTGCTTGGCACTGACCAGCCTATTGTTTTCCCGCCCTTGGCACCAGGTGCATGTGTTTCCCCCCGCTTGCACTTTATATTTGCCGTTATTCTTTTTTCCCCACAGAAATAGCGAATGGAGGCCGACCGCTTTTTCCAGGGAGCGATATTGATGACCAACTTAGACGAATTTTTAAGTATCCTTTGATAAATTCTTTTACTGTTGTTGTTGTTGTTGCTTGCCTTTTACTTTCTTGCACGTTTTGTTTGTTTTGTTGTTGTTGTTTAGTTATAATTTATGAAGTATGTAACATCAACGCCAATGAAAACGTCATTATAAAGTGAATTTACCTCTTTATTTATTAAATAAAATTCCAATTCGTTGAAACTCTTACCGAACTATCCATACAAGAGCTGAATTCGTAGAGACGGCGTTTTAGTTTAGGGAAGCTTTAAAAATGAAAGACAAATTTACCGTCGTGCGTTTACGTTTTACATAAAACCGTGAATTTGGTCATTTGAAATCAGAATCTGTAGGGTGTATTAACCTCCAAACTAGCCGGAATTGTTTCGTCACCTTAGAATTTTATTGCTTGGCCTTTAAACCCAACAAATATCACTTATATGCATCTTTAATGTGGACATTGTAGACAGAAAATAGCTTTCCGGGTCCGAAGAGTTACCGGGACGTTTGAGAAACGGGCCCCCAGGTCACCCACGTTCAGGTAACACGTGGGTGAAATTAGGGCCATTTATACGACAGAAAATAAGACGCGTCTTATCTAAGACGCGACTTAAATAAGACGCGAACCGATCGTATAAACTGTACAAAATAAGCATTCGTGTCATATTTTAGACGCGACTTAAATAAGACGCGTCTTATCTTAGAACAGGGTTTTCAGCTGTTCTTATTTTGTCCGCGTCTTAAATAAGACGTAAACTTCCTCGTATAAATGCTTTCGCGTCCTAAATAAGACGTGAACAACAAGTGCGCCGTATCAAAAATAAGACGCGAACCATTTATACGTGATCTTCGCGTCTTATGTTGGACGCAAAGGTATAAATGGTACACTTCGCATCTTATTTAAGTCGCGTCTTAAGGCGGTGTCACACAGTCGAGACCTAAACTCACGATCAGCTCACGACCTTCACGATCTAAATTTGTAAAATATCGCGAAAAGAACGTAGGAAATGTGGCGTCAAAATAAAAAAATAGCACAAGGTGAAGTCCAACTCACGTTTGTCAAGAGCTATACACGAGTTACAAACGAGCTATACACGATCAACAGACGTGCTGTAACAGAGCAATCCACGTTCATTCGCGTCCTACTCGCGATCTGTTGGCGACCTATCAGTGGGACTGGCGATCAATTAGAGCGGCTCACGAGCGGCTCCCGACCGTCAAGAGCATTTAAGAGCAGTTGACGACGGTTTGGCGTCCGCTACCCGACGAAGATAGATCGGCTGACTCTCACGATTGTTTTGAGCATGGTCAAAATGTTCGTGAGAGTTTGCCGACTTATCACGTCCTTCAAGACACACTGAAGACCACTTAAGTCCTATATCAGAGCCCGTCAAGTGCTCTAAGACCTCTCGCGAGGGACTCATGATTTTTGTCACTTTTCGCATCGTCAGGTAATCGTGAAGCAAAATCGCGACTGTGTGACACCCGCATTAGATAAGACGCGTCTTATTTTCTCCCGTATAAATGGACCTATTGTACACTTTTAATCGATGTCATTGAAAATTTGAGCAGATTTTAATTCTTTAAGCGCGCATAAGAGTCGACGAAAACGTAAGAGAGCTGTAGATAAAAAAGAGCGATAGTTTGAACCAATGAAAGTTGGAGACGATTTTAACTCTGCAGGAGCGCACGGCAAACGTAAGCAGTGCACGAGACGGGGGCGAGATCTTTCCACTCCCGCGCGGTCACCCTCTTATGTTGATTTAGTCAGTACAGTAGCAACTGCTGTTTATTGCACTTTCGGGGGAAAAAAAACTGGTTTTCTCCCTATTATCTGGATATTACCGGCCCTTGATATTCCGAATTTTGACCGCTACTATTCCTGAGTTTGCGTAAAAAACACTTTCGACCTACATAAATGACAAAATAAAAAGGTCAAATTACAGAAAATGTGATCACTTTACCGATTTCAGTTACAATATTTACAAGCTTCCACGTACTCACGCACATGCATGTCGCACAAGTGGATCTTCTCGAAGTAATGTTTTCCTTGTATCAAGTTTTTCAAAAGAGAAAGGATTTTCGTCGCGTACTACATTTTAAAAAGTCCCGTTTGTTTTGTTTTTGCTCGTGGCACGTGCGGCACGTGCCGACCCGCGCGTGCGGTTCTTTAGGCACGATTTCATACCAGTTGATGAAAATAACAGGAGGATTTGCGATACATTGCGACTGCGTTTGACCAGGACTTGCGTGTACTTGCAGTGGCTTGCGTTGACTTGCGATCACTTTGATCGAGCTTAAATTTGTCCGCAAGTAGGTGCCAGTTTTTCGCTTCGTTGTCAGGAGCTCCTGGCGTAGTCGACTAAAATCGAACTAAAACCTTCACCTTCGTTCCAATACTCAAATGCTTTATCAATGATATTGCCTTGTCATAATGTGTTTTCATGTGATACACGGTTATTCAGTTATAATTTTAAAAGTAGTCACAATAGCGAATCGAAAATATTTGAGAATTAAGACCGTGACGTCAAGGAAAATGTTTTTTGCTAAAAATATAGTTTTATTTTTTTCACCACGCGTTCAGTTAGCGTTTTAAAGGCTCTCGTTGTCAGAATATCGTTATGCTTAAATTTTGTATTAACTAAGGAAAGTCCTGATAAAAAGGTAAAAATCATTATCCTTGAAACATATGTGATCATTTTAATGTTGTTTCGCAGAGAATGGTACATTCGCATTCTGTACTTTCATTCTGTACTTCTTTCATTCATTCTGTACTTCTTGTTTTTTTCGAAAAACCTTTTGTTTTGTGATGTACTCCAACCCTTTTGCGGCGCCTCTATCTTAAACATTTCCTCTTATTCTATTTTGGTCGCGTCTTCTTTTGGAATGAAAAAGTATCAAATGATATTACGCTAAGCTCGAAGACAAAAGCAGACATTGAAGCGATGGCCAGAATATTCGCATGGTTTGTTTAGTTTGCGTGTCCGTTGCTTTTCATCCGTGCACACTTACTTAGCGGTTCTCTTTTGATTAATTAACCTATTAAATAGATGGTGTGTCTATATTTATTTATGCGTGAATCTTTACATGCAAATAAAGAAATCACTTTTCTTTTTTCGGCTTTCATCGCGGTGGTCTTCGTTTGGTGATATGAAAACGGCGTTCGGTCTCTCAAAAGCGGCAGCATCTATTGATCATCCCTGTGGCAACAAGTTGGTTCTTTGTAACGAATTGGTGAACGCGTACCCGAAGCATACGCGCTCCACTAATTAACTAAGTTAAGTGCCATGTAAGTGGGATATGTAAGTGTTTTTTAAACATATAACGAAAAGGAAAGAGATGCTCTAAAAGTCTAGTAAAACGTGTATCGCGAGCCATTATTGTAATGTTTTTAATCACATTAACATACCACTTCGCTTAATTTTGATGGCGCCGAAACAGCATCATGCCAATTTTTTAAAAAAATTTCCCTTATAATCTAACAGCAGTTACATGTCCCCTAGCGCGTTTTTGGCTTTTGAACGGAAATATCTGCTGGACTCATTTTATTTTCTTTGCGAAGAAATGTTTCTTTTTGGTTTCTAAAAAAAAGCATTTTCTAATTTTGAATTCTCCCCCAAGATAGTCGCAAGGGTGTACCGCCTGTTTTACCTCACAGTTAGTCCGTCTCCTGCCGATTTCAGCTTATTTTGATATCCCTGATACTGCAAATGTTTGTCATCATATTTTTAGCGCAATAAGGTAGAGCTCAATAGCATTAGAACGCCGCTCTTTGATGACACCGTCCTCTTTTTGTAGTTTATTTTTAGTTTGTTTTTGTTGTTTCCTTGACCACGCCCCAGAGTTTTAGGACCACCCTCGGATGAGACGTGGCCGAATGCATCCAAACTGCCAGATTACAAGGTACAGGAACATTCTCCATGCTTTTAGAAAAGTTAATATCAAAACTTATTGTGTTGTTCAAACTGTTATTCGTACCTCGTTCAAAGTCCATCCGTTTGCGTGTGCTATTACCAAACTGATAGGATTATTATAAGTCTATAAGTACCTTTTTAGTTAATGTAATTTATAATATTATTAAGAACTATGTTCACTAGGACAATGGCAAAAGTCGGAATGCAAAAATAGCATCTTTTATTTCACTGGCGTGAGAAATTTTTCTGCGCCAATTCTGCGCATTCCTTTCGCTTTTTTATTTTTATTCCTAGCAAGATGTCTAATTTTTCTTCTTTCAACTTATCAATTTGTTGGAGTACTTTCATCTTAAGCATTCACTCAATCACTCTTTCAATAAAGTTAACTTGTGATCTGATCTAAAGGTCAAAATTTTAAGTTCTTGTCTTTGCTCTTGTTTTTTGTTTTTAAACGAGGTTTAGCACCACATCGCAGCTCACCACCTGCGTTTGGCAAGGCGCTTTGCTCCTCGCAGCGTCTCTTTCCATCCAGGTGCATAAGTGGGTGAAGGTTATGGTAACTTAGAATTAGCCTGCGAGAAGGCTCTGTTATCTGGGTATCGCGTGAGTGTCTTATGGGAGCGGCGAAGCCGCGATGCTAAGAGACGAGGCTCAAATCCCTCGCCAGCTTGCTCGGTATACTGAATAATGATGATTTACATTTCTATAACAACACCAGTTGTCTGTGGCGCTTTTTATTAAATGGGTGATTGTTGGGTTAAACTTTCAATGGTATAGCATCCCCACTTTAAGGGTCGAAAATCCTATATTGATACCACCAGCGATCCTGATCGCCGGCAACTTTTTAGGAAAGTTTTGAGAGCGCGGGACCACACAAGGCATAAATAGATCGGGCAGGGTCCATTGGAGAATCCCTTAAACAGGCGACATGTAGGATAAGAACACTTGTCTTATTTCCTGCCAAGAAATTACCAGAAGTACTAAAAGAATTTGAAATGTATAAAAGATTGACTACTGAAGGTCATCATACTTAGTAGGACAACGCGGTTTATGATATGGTGGTTTTTGTGGCTTCACGGTTCCACCGTTCCGCAGGGACACTCCCGCCAGGCGTCTAAATCATGGTTCTGCGGTCCGATCCGCTTTGCTAACCGCTCCTTTAATCAACTTTCAGGACTTTTCCCACGTTCAGAGCGGTGGAGCTGTCTCGATCGCTGTCGTTGTACCGAAACTGTCCGCCTCAGGAAGAGACTTATTACAGGTTTGAAACAGTTGTTTAATCTCGAGGGATCTGAATTATTTGTTGTGTGTTTTAACAAACAGTAGGTCGCTTCCCCTTTTTTGCGCCGACACGTTGATGTGCTCGCCCCTTAGGTTGATTGGGATTAAGAAACCACAGCAGTGTGAACGGCGATGACGATAAACTGGCACGTGCGTTCTATATCTCGATACACTTCTAGTAAAATGACCAAATCATTGTGCGGTTTTGACATCAAGAGCATGAGCCAGGGCGGTAAAATTCGCAAACTATCGTAAAATTAAGATTACTAAACAACGTACTATTCGTAGCTTTTATTTCAGTGATGGTATTTAAAGATTTCAACCACAGAGTGTTAAAAACAAAAACGCCCTAAAACAAACTGGCGTCGTATTTAGCGTGTGGATATTCTCTTCGCTAGACCCTCTTACGGGTATTCCGCGGTACGCCCGAAGCAGCGGTTAGCAGTGAGATTCGGCAGTCTTTACCGGGCAGACTATTTTCTGAAAATTTGCGGCTTTCAGCCGGTCGTTTCAAATTTGGGCAATCTGGTTTGTCTTGTTTATTATGTTGTATAAGGAGGTTATAACTTTTGACCCTGTGTATGAAATCTGACCATTCAATCAATGAGCAGTACTTTCCTGTGATACTGTTTTTTTTTTTTATGCTGTACAAGGCGGTTCTAAACTTTGAGTCCTAAAATGTGACCATTCAAATGAAAGCTACTGAGCAGTACTTTCCTGTTGTACTGTTTATTATGCTGTACAAGGTGGTTCTAACTTTTGAGCCTGTGGATGAAATCCGAAAGTGTTACCATTCAAATGAAAGCAACTGAGCAGTACTTCCGTATGATGACATGAAACTTTTGAGTCTGTGAATGAAATCTTACAGTGTGGCCATTCAAATGAAACCTCTTCAGCAGGACTTCCTTCGGTGTGAATTTCGATTTTCAAGGCCCTTGGGAATGAAAAATGAAAGCTACTGAGCAGTACTTTCCTGTTGTACTGTTTATTATGCTGTACAAGGTGGTTCTAACTTTTGAGTCTGTGGATGAAATCATAAAGTGTGACCATTCAAATGAAAGCTACTGAGCAGTACTTTCCTGTGGTACTGTTTATTATGCTGTACAAGGTGGTTCTAACTTTTGAGTCTGTGGATGAAATCCTAAAGTGTGACCATTCAAATAAAAGCTATTGACCTGGTACTGTTTATTATGATGTGCAAGATGGTTCCAACTTTTAAAAAGTTAACTGAAGTCCTAAAGTGTGAACATTCAAATGAACACTTTAGCTTTACGCCTGCTTTCCTATGTTGCTTTTTAATATGTTGTACAAGGTAGTTCGTATTTTTTTGAGCCTTTGTGGCCATTCAGAAAACGAAAATTAAGTCATTGTTATAGTGTCATTGCGAAAACGATATAAGATGTTTTACTCAGTTTTAACTTAGGCAGTCTTTGCAAGGATTAGGTTAGCTTGCAAGCAAGCTCTCTTGGGAGAGGAGGTTAAGGAAAGGACAACAGTGACAGTGTCAGCTTGTAGCATTAGTACACAGGGAACCTACGTGTTTTAATATTTGTAAACTGACTACGCTTATTTATCATAAACTGTAAATGGCATTAAAAGGGTAATCTTTCATAGGAACATTCCACATTTTGACTCTGTCACAACGCTTTCCCAGGTTGTATGACATCAAATTACTTATCCTCGGAACTGAACTCTGATAATCAGGTGACGAGGACGTTTTAAGGGCGAGAAAGGTGCGAGCGAAAGTTTACAGGCATAGCAGGAGTACGGAACTCCCCCGCAGTGCAGTAAACTTTTACTTGCACCGATGTCCCACGTTGCATCCTCCTCCCCTCCTGACTTTTTTACCCCTTGGTCTCCGATGATGCAAATCACCTACAAATTAAGGTGTATTAGTTTTAATTCCATCCGTTTTATTTTGTTAGAAATTGTTGGTGCTGAACCCAGCTCACAGAATATCAGCTGAAGACGCCATGCGACATCCGTTCTTCTCCGACCTCAGTCCGTCTTTCCGTGCATAAATAAACCGAAGTTGACACAGAGCAAACATGAAGACCTCTAAATACCTCCGAACACTCGCATAGAGCCATATCCTTCATGTATAAATCATATTGTAATCATATTTTAGCTAATCTTTATTAATATGTACATATATGTACAATAAAGTTTCATCGGTCAGCAAAACGTTGATTTTTTGGTGTGGTGTTGAAAGTATGTCTCTTTTTACAAGAGGCAGTGTCACCGAATTTTGACCTTTTTTTGGCCAAAACCATGCAACAATACATTGACTTATTTACAAAATAATACTCATGAGGAAAGGGGAGCAAAGCATGGTCTGTTCTACCCCATTTTGTGAACGAAAATGCGAGAACTTGAAAAACGTTAGGCTAACTTTTTTCAAGTTGCAATCCATTCAGACGTATTCCGTCCTTGACTAGAGGCAGGGTGGTAAGTTATCGCAAAAATGTATCATTTTTCTCTTTCTGTCAGTATAGAAACATTTTTTGAGTTTTGAAATGACACCAAATATTCGTGACTCTGTATGCGCATCCACTGAGTTTATTTACGTTGATTTTATTTTCTGCAGTGGCGTAGCTATGGGGGGGGGGGGGGGGGGTTCTGGGTTGCCCGTGAAAACCCCCACCCTCCGCTTTGTGAGATAATTTCAGTAAAACACAGCATAGATGTCGACATGACGACCTAGTAAGTACCCTGGGTGTGACACCCCCCGCCCTCCCTTTGAAAAATCCAGGCTTCGCCCCTGTTCTATAAGAAATTATGTCATTTTTTAACCAAGCGATGGTCACGTATTGGAAATTTGCTGGCGTTGCTTGTTAAAGGTAAAAAAACCTTTTTACCTTTACCAAGCAACGTACCTTTTAATACGCAAGTTGTTCGTGCATCGTCTCAAATTTTATTTACGCACGTAAAAATTTAATACGCGACAGTGGGAATCCAGTTTGCTACGAAAAGTGAGGTCATTTTGTGAACAAGCGTTGGTCACGTATTGGAAATTTGCAGGCGTTTTTTGCTTTAAGGGTCGTTGTTTCATGGAAAGCAACCGTGGCCATATCTCTTGGTTTTCTTGAGCTAAAATTATGCGGCCGCCATTTTGAACAAGACCAAGAGGTATAAATTTATTCAGTGTTTACTCGATGTAGTGCGACACCTTATGACATCTTACACAACCTATGAAACTAAGTGCAGAATAGACACCTGTGAGAGAGGTTTTTAGAGAGGAATTAGATCACAAGTTGAGATTATATCACACTTTGTTTCCTTTCTGCGATGCAAGCATAATAACTGAACACTGACGCTATAGATTTTATCTTTCCCTTGATTTGCGCCTGACTTTTGCTTAAAGTTTCGTCAACGTAGCAGATGTCCGTCTTGAAGCTGAAGGCCGACGCGTTCGTAATCCGATTTGGCTAATCCTGGACAATCTTAAGAGGCTTTTTCTGGAACCGACCCTGCTCGACTAGATAATTGGCTAGCTAGCGGCATAGCGCCGTCGCTATTTTTACGACGGTTATTTTTAAAGGGGTCATTTCGTGGTGATGATTATTTTTCGTTTTGTTTTTGCTATCAAATTGTGCTAATAATTATAACGTCTAACCCTCACTAATACACAAAATTCAAGAGGAAGATTAAAAAAAAAACGGAAAACCGTTATTAGTTTTAACTAGCTTATGTTTTTAGTGATTTTTACAAGACAATAATTTGAAAGTTTGCCCAAACGTTTTCAAATTGCCAAAATCCGTTCCCATTCTGGCCATCCGCAGCTAGCATAAGTGTATTGTAAGTTTTCTGATGAATTGTAAATTGACTTTTCCCCTTTTAAGTGTTCTTAAAATAGCCAACTTAGTCCAAGTCGTAAGTAGGGTGTGTAATGTCACGAAATGGAAATTCTAAGCGCTTTGATATTTACCAATTTTCCTTCTCACTCAGCTATCCAGGATCCGCTTTCAAGACGTTTTCTCCGGAAGGTGCCCAAACTAAAACGATAAAAAAGAAAATCCAGAATTTCATTTGGCAAGGTTTTCAGTGATTCCTAATCAGACTGTTCCGCAGGAAAGTACTTAGATCATCACGCGACACTTGCAACCCTTGTTAGCCTGTCTGTACCTAATCTGCACTCTCAGTTGTTACAGAGCATACATTTTTTAAGTGATAAATGTCATTTACACTTTCAATACCCTTGGGTCTTGGGTCTATTGAAAGGAATAATAACTTTGTTGTTTTCTACGACGTCCAAAAAGTTACAAATCAAGGCTGTGATCATTTGAAACTGAGAAATTTCACCTATTTTCCTGTTATTTCACAGCTTACAGTAGAAAACTTGGCCCTCTCTCAACAATTTTCAGACGCTCTCAACTCCATCGAGCAATTTTAAGACGATTTCTGAATGCTTTGCTGACTCAGTTTAAAAGCCGTATCTTCAGCCAAGATGTGTAGTCTAAGCTAACTTTTGCGGAGTCTGTGGATGTCTACTTATAATCCTTTATCTGCCAAGAGTACCAAAAATCAAAATTCAAGACAAAATTCCAGATTTCATTTTGTAACAATATGCTGAAAAACAAAGGTCAGTGAAGGCTACTGAGGAGTTCTTTCTTATGCTGACTATTTTCATGGTTGTAACTTTTGCGTCTCTGAATGAAATCCTAAATCAAGGGAATCTAACGAGGAATTTTAACCCTTTCAGTCCCAGAGTAAGTTATGGAGACATGTAGTGTAGTTCTAACTTTTGAGTCTGTCGACGAAATCCTATGATGTGACCATTCAAATGAAACCTCTTCCGCAGTACTTTTGCATGGTACCATTTGTTCTAACTTTTGAGTCTGTTGATGAAATCCTATGGTGTGACCATTCAAATGAAACCTCTTCAGCAGTACTTTTGTATGGTACCATTTGTTTTTCAATATTTTACAAAACGAAATTTGGGATTTTTCTTGAATTTTGATATTTTGCACACTTGGGAGTTAAAGGGTTAAGAAAACGCTTGAAATGGCGTTGTACTCTTTTCCCATATAATGTTAGTGTCTTTAAAGGAAACTATGTGATCTTTTCGTTCCTTTAGCTGAATATTTCCGTCAGCAGCAGCCAAAACATTTGGGGAAAGGAACCGTATCTCTTCAATTTACAAGCTGCTTTATCCTTTTCGAAAATCCTATCTGGCCTTATTTCGTACTCAAAACTCTCTCCTCCGCAGAGGCTCCTATCAGTAAAGAACAGTAAAAGAGAAAATCGGAGCGCGCCGCACGCTTTACTTTTTACCTCAACCCAGCCTCCGCGCGTTTTTTGCCAAGCGTGGAGCATGACCGGGAGGCCTCTGCGGAGGAGAGAGTACTCAAAACGTAGACAATAGTCGTTAAATTTTCCGGTGTTTATAATAGTTTGAGACGGACAACATTGGACCGGCGACATTTTACCAAAGAAAACTCCAGTTTTTCAGTAGTCTAATTAATTACGAATTTTTTAGGCCACTAAGGCCTTCAGAACAGATTTTCCATCGATAGGATTAGTCATGTGCTCGAGTCCGAATGTGTGGCCATTCAAATGAAAGCTACACAGCAGGACATTCCTGCGGTACCATTTATTGATTTATTGTGCTGTACAAGGAAGTTCTTACTTTGGTTTAATGGAGTATGAACGAGTATTAAACGTGACCTTTCATTGGAAGTAACAGAGCAGTACTTTCCTGAGGTATTGTTAATCAAGCTTTCTTTAAGTTTGACATGTGAGTCGATGGATAAAAGTCTGACCGCTGAGCATTAGTTTCATATGAAGCTGCTATCAAAATTCAATTTAAACACGAAGCTTCGTAGTCTCCAGAGTCAATAATGGAGACATGTGATGTAGTTTTAACTTATGAGTCTGTCGACGAAATCCTATGGTGTGACCATTCAAATAAAACCTCTTCAGCAGTACTACAACAGTACCATTTGTTCTAACTTGAGTCTGTTGATGAAATCCTATGGTGTGACCATTCAAATGAAACCTCTTCAGCAGTACTTTTGCATGGTACCATTTGTTCTAACTTATGAGTCTGTTGATGAAATCCTATGGTGTGACCATTCAAATGAACCTCTTCGGCAGTACTTTTGCATGGTACCATTTGCTTTTTAATATTTTACAAAATCAAATTTGGGATTTTTCTTGAATTTTGATGTTCGGCACTCTTGGGAGTTAACGGGTTAACTTGAGCCACCGTGTTTTCTCTTCTGTAAAAGACTTCAACATATGTCTTTGCTGTTTTGTATCGTTTCTATCTATTATCGTAAGCATTGATCTGATTACGATAGGAACATCAATTTTTTAAAAGTTTGTAAAATGTTGTGCTTTTTGTCAGTCGGTTGAGTCAAATTTTTAACACACTCTTTTCATACCACGGATTATTTACTGCCAGTCGCCGGATTAAACACAAGTATATCGGAAAAAGACGCGAATTTTGGTCAAATTAATTAAACGTTTTGCAATCGATACCAAGTACGTGGCCAATAAATCGAATATCACGAATTTTTTGGAAAGATGTGGTATTTTATGCAATGTAACGCAGTTTAAGCTATCAGGACACAACACTGAATTGTGTTTTCATGCATTTATACGGGGGTTGAATCACTAAGCTGAGCTAATTTGCACATAAGCCTTGATGATGTTTAAAGCTGAAAGGAGCTTTTTTAATTTTCTCCAAATCTCTTTAATTAAAAGGTTTAAGGGAATTTTAAGACAAGTTTCTTATTTTAGTTTTCTCCCGCCAAATCTCTTTAAACATTTTAGACCACACATACTGTAAAATGCTTCCTTGAGCTTCATTTCGTTTTATTGCGTTTCGAACTTGCCGTGACTTGTACGTGTTCTTACGGCAGCCAACTATTTTGTTTAATAAGAAAAACTTTTATGAATGCAATGCCATTTAATTTCTCTGAACCGCAGAAAAGACATAGTTTTCATTCTACGTCAATCCCTTTCCGTTGTTTCTGAGGTCTCGGGTCACTTTTGTGGTAATAGATACATAATTGTCGATAAACAAAGTGTATCCTTGCAAAAACATACATACACTGCGTGTATTTCGCTAACCACGGGAGTCCGTGCGCACAGGAAAGGAATTGTCCTTCTCATTTCTGCCCGGATTTTTTAATAGGTCAGCTTATCTGGTTTTGCGCGGATAGCGTAACCCAAAAATAAAACTGTATTTGCGGTCATTCTTGCCGGAAAGGGTGGTCGTGCAGGAAATGGGTAAGTATATATATTAAATTGTATCGCTTTTAAACTGCGCATATTCACTTAATGCAACTCGAGTGTGCAACTCGGCCATAAACTTGATAAAAGGCAAATGAAACAGTTGGAGTAGGCAAACACTCATTCATTGCTAGACAGACGAACATATTAAGGAAGGTAAAGGTGAGCTTCAATTTTCAATTTTTATATAAATTTCGTGCCGATTAATTTTGGGGGGTTATTTTTTTATGGGAAAATTCCACATTACGCCAGATGATGTTAACCGCTGTCTCGTTTCTTTCTTATTTAATTTTCCCCGACCTTGCTGTCGAATTTCAGTTTTCGCTCATTCTGAATAACGTGCGTAGCCGGGATTTTTGGCTTAAGTGTTTCGTTTGCCAGTGGGGTGGTATAAAATAACGAAACAATTTAGCGATAACCGAATGCAGTTAACCCCGAGTACCTTTTACGATGCGATTGAAAGCGTTCGTAGCTTGGACCTTTGACTCTTTTTTACCGCACAATTTAATTACGCAATCCGTGAACTTTGTTTTGACAACCGTTGACGAAAGATTGTCTTTTCTGAGCACCAAAGCAGAATGATTCATTGAATTGATGAAACTTTTTGGAGTCTTGGCGCGTTGGCGCATTAAATGGGACAACTAAAAGATAGGAGCAAGTTTTGCACGCGTTTTGCGATCTTTGCCACAATTTCTTTCTCGTGATCGCTCATGCAATGTTGACGAGCTTTTGACCAGAAAATCATCTTCTGCTATCTTTTTATAAAGTTTGGTTTTGTCATGTTAGAATCAGTTGATTTAAGTAATTTCTAGCTGCTTTCGAGCCGGCTGTTCTTTCAAATTATACCGTGCCAAATTTAACCGCAAAGTGCGCGGAAGCTTACGCACGCGAGTAATTTCACACGTATTCAAATCAGTGATGTCCCCCAAGTTGTTGAAGCTCTTATGAACGTAACACACTTGAATTTTTTTTTAAAATAACATTTTATGTTGTTTTGGTTTTCAACTTTTTGTCCACTGTGAAATCCAAGAGTTGGCATTTAACCTGCATAGAGGGGTCGCCGGTTGAGATGTTATCATGATATCTCCTTGTAACTGCACAATACCCGAACACTTCAACGCTGTATATCACTAAAAAAAGCTGTTTTCTCGCGCTTTACCCTTTCCTCGCAATTTCAGAATGAGAAATAGACAGATTGCATATGCCTTCCAAGTGTTGACTGAAGTGGCTACGCGGATAGCGGATACGCGATGGACAAGACCATCCCTCCTCCCCTATGAAATTCCAAGCAATGTCTACAATTGTAGAATCACTTTGAATAGCCAAAAAAACATATTTGTATCAATGCAAACTTAAAAATAATGGTCCAGTTTTGTCAAAAGTTACTCTACTAGTGCACAGAAACTAGTATTCGTTTTTTGGCTTTGGCTGCAGACAGCGAGGCCGAACTTGAACAGTTGGCCAATTTTCTCAAGTTCCTGTCAAGTAGCTTGGAAAATTCACAAAAAAGTGATTATGGTTTGTTCTTCCTTAAAAAATCCCTTGATATTTTTTTTCTTTGTGGTCCAAAAGCAATGTTATGTTTGAGCAAAGGGATATTTAGTGTATTTTGACCGTTCTTTATACGCATGCTCAGCAAGTGCCAACTGACTATTGGTGAAAATCGACTTTCTTTTCCCTCGTAGCGTGCTGAAAAGGTTGCCTGATGAAATGTAACTATTTTGCAAAGCGTTTCCGGTTTTAACGTTTACTTTGCATCTCTTGGATTATCATTCCTTTATTATCAAAACTTTCGCACCTTCTTATATATCACTACTTCCTCTTTGGACATTTTATACTACCGTTGATCTTTCCGGTTTTAGACCTGTGATTTTTGCCTGTCTTCATCTCTAAACCTAAAACGTTAATGGAATATTCATCCTTCGATGAAATATTATCTTCATAAAAAAAGAAGAAAGAAAAAGGAGTAGATTTCGAGGAAGACTAGTGCGAGATTAGGCCGAGATTATTTCTTTAACAGCAAAGAGCAATAATGAAATTTATAATGAATACATCATAAAAATAGCACCCAACAAAGAGAAAATTCAAGAAGAATATTCAGGAAGTCGTTTTTCTGTTTTCCCATATTGTTTAAGGGCTTTCAAGGGTTGTTTTTGTCAAATGATACAAATTGATGTGTCTTTTCCGAAAATTCTAGCTGGCGTTTTTTCGTACGTAAAAGACAGTACAAGAGGCATTAATTTACCATGTTTCGAAAGTCAATCTGACATTTTCTCTAGAGAAAACGTTTTATTTTTCAATTACAAATCAGTCTGAATTTTAGAATGATTGCGCAAAACCCGCCAAACATTGTTTAATAGTCAAAAGTCAAAAAAAGAAAACAATGAAATACGAGTCTAGATAGATAAATAGCTGGATTATTTCGCTAAAGTATTGCAGCCATTAGACCGAATTACACCAAAGGTTACAAATTCAAAGGGCAATGTCTAGCCGAAATAACAAAATTTCGCTTAGCTTATTTCCACGTTAAATCGCCAAATGCCACCAAATATACAACTTAGTTGGATAAAACGATTCTATGGAGCAAAACAGAAGCAGTAGTTTGACTAGTTTGGAGATAAAGTGCAGGATTGCACGGATGGAAGTGGATTACAGTTCATCAAATTTGATTTCGTGACAGTCAAGAATTAAATCAAAATTGCCATAGTCTTGTGGAATTTTCACTCTTGTAGCCCTTACTTTGTCTCTTTAGTTAATATTACATATCGCTTTCGGTGATTTTTCCTTTCCTATTTCAAAATAATAAAACAAGCTTAAGGCCTGGCCATAATCATGAAAACACGATATGTCAGCCGTCCCTTTCGAAGGATAGTTATCAGTCTATTAAATTTCTATTTCACGGGTTATGTGAAAGCACTCTAACGCATTATTAAATCCATTAGATTTCCTTGACAACAAAACACAGTGGACCACCCAAATGCAATGATAAATTGATAGCGAAATAGCGTGATCGAGAATCTAATGGAACTACCTGGCAGACATTCATGAAGCACTTTCCTTGAAGTGGCTTATGCGCTTTTTCCCGGGCTTGGCACAGGATTGAATGTTTTCCCGCGCTTGGCACCGGTTGCATATCAACCCGCGCTTGGCACCCCGTCGCTTGTCTTACCGCGCTTGGAATCCGTTGTATGTTTTCCCGCGTTTGGCACCCGTTGCAAATTTTCCCGCGCTCTGCACAGGTTTAGTTTTGTTCAGTGTCGAGCGCAGGAAAATTTGCAACGGGTACCAAACGCGGGAACTGACGACCAAAACCATTTCGGTTTTAAAACCATCAGGCGAGCTTTACATGTCTGTTTCCGTTCACTACTGGAGTAAAAACTATAGTCATATAATGTGGACTCACTTTTGAGTCTGATGGAAATCATTAATGTGTAAACATTCAAACGAAAGCTCTTCAGGTCCTTCAGCGGTAGTGTTCTGTGATGCTGTTTATTATGATTTTCAACTGAGGTGGCTGTAACTTTTGAGTCTGTGTGTAAAGACGTTAATTTGGTAATTTTGTCCGATTTTGAACATGAGTCTCATGGCCCCTTGAAGGAGCCGGTCGTATTTACTCAACAATTCAGCATCTTGTGATTATCCATAAA
The DNA here is from genome assembly GCA_022457155.1 of Cladopsammia gracilis. NCBI lineage: Eukaryota > Metazoa > Cnidaria > Anthozoa > Scleractinia > Dendrophylliidae > Cladopsammia > Cladopsammia gracilis. The sequence goes on from JAJGOT010000429.1 coordinate 550,261, forward strand.
AAATCATTTTATCTCTGGATGCAAGAATCCTCTTATACCTAAGTAGCGTCCTTTAAGTTCTAAAGGAAACATGGAAATTTGTTGTTTTGTTTAGAATTCAACCTTAATGCAACGCATGTGCAATAACAATCTCACTGTTCATTCTTTAGCGTTTCGTTTTAATGCTGACGTTATTCGACGTTAAATAAGTGAATGGAACCATACATGTGAACTACGGAGGTGAAGAAGTAATCGTCGCAGTTATGCCTTTCTATCACCGCATGTCACGAGATTTCATGTCAGCTTGCGAGCCATGAGACGAACGAAGAACTTTCACACGGTCAGAGGTCTCAGGTTTAGACGTTTTAAACTTCTTGTTTAGGGGTCTCTGATAAAAAAAAAACCTTTCGCTTCAGTTCTTGTATCATAAACTATTCGACTCGTGCAATGTGGTATCGATCTACTTTCAATCTGTGCGTAAAATCCAGTTACATAAATGCAATTTAGCCGTTCTCGGTTTACTGATCCAGTTTAATGGTTATTGAACTGTACTTTTCTGTGGTTCTGTTCTTTTTAATTGTACAATGTAAGCTTTTTTTAAGTCTAAGCACTTTGGCTTATCTGACTTAAACTGCAAAACACATTTCAACCGCACAGACGTTAAAGTGAACCGACGTCAGATTCATTGGTATTGTTGCGTCTGGATCTCACGAATCTACGAGTGTTCTGACGCATCTAAGATTTGTTTCGCGTCGATTCACTTCGCTTCTCTTCCAACTGGAAACTTTCTTATCTAAGTGTGGTCAAATGCGGACCAATGAAAAGAGATTATCTTCGTTAAGTATTATGTGTTTCAAGTGCTTGCCTAATGGACGTCCGTTCTCACTTTTCGAGGCGAGGCAAAGTGCAAGGGCGAGCTGTATATGAACACCCATGACTTGCTTTTATCTCAGATCGATTCTGTTGGGAAGGCGTTTTGACGGTTGGCCACATTTAAAGTAACTCCGTAAGTAATTTTTACTTTTCTTATTGTAAAAATATGGAATTGGGAGTTTCTTTTCTAGAGCACTTTTCCTCGCATTTATTTACCCACAATCGAACCTTTTCGTGTTACCACTTCTTTCAAGAGACACCTTGTTCATGTTAGCGATTTTTGTCAGACGAGTCAAATCGCATATTTGAGGCCTCTCGTGAGCGACCGGCTCTCAAGGCGACCAACTTTCCGTTGCCTAAAACTTTGTCTTATCAACTGAGTTCATAAGGTAAATTGGCCAACGTGAAGAAATTCAATAGTTTACGATTCGTGCAAAGGGCTAGCGCTCGAAACGTCAGCTTTTGAACCTCTTTCCCTTATTAACTCAGCTGATAAAACAAAATTTTCGCCTTTCTTCCCCCACCGACATAGCACCAGTTTCTTTAGAAACTACATAACCCCTTTTTTTCCGTTTCCGCAACTGTCGGTGTATTGCCTTTTAGCGTCAGAGCTCTCCGGGTGTTTTCGTGTGAACAGTCACGTCAAAGATTCCTGACTCCACATAGAGAAATTAAGGAGATTTAGTTTTGGCGATATCAATGCGTTTTTAATATTTTGAATATTAAAATAAAAAAAAAACTGCATGCGTCTATAATTTTTGAAGAGGCTTCAGCTGCATGCATCTATAATTTTGGAGAGGCGTCAGATATCGAGAATATGATCCTAATACCAAAATTATTTCGGCGCTGTTTTACCTCATAAAATATGTCTTACTACCAGAAATATAAATGGTAAAAACTGAAAAGTACCAATTTTATTAATGCTTTAAAATACTTAAAATGAACTACACCACAAGAAATTAACAATCAAGAACTTTCATTTGAATTGTCACACTTCAGTTAGGAAGTTAGAATCTCGCCCAAAGAGTCTACAGTTACAACGACAAGACACGACGTAAGGTCTGATTCTCAGGCGTATGTACTGAAGAGTTAAAAAAAACCACAGTAAATGATTTCTAACAAGATGAATTGTTCCGTGGTAAATGTATATTTATTTGGCTCATTCTGTTTCATTCTTCTTTGTCGAAAATATTCTGCTAGTGAGAACATATTCTGTTTATCGTTTTTAAATTAAGCTTTTTCTTATTTAATTTATTGTTACCATTGATGATTTATACTTGAAATGTTTTAAACTCGATTGAACAGTTTAAAAATTCGGGAAATTATTTTCACGGGTTTGTCTCTCTTTTGTATCAAAACTATTTTGTTGTGCAAGTAACCGTGTGAAAATTGACCATCGTCTGGAACTTTCCGCCAAGATGAGAGCCTTCCGGTGACTCAAGTACATTGACTGATGTCTATTTACTGTTAATCTTTTTTTAATGGATCAAGGCCTCAAATTCATCAAAGAATAATAGTGCCAGTGTTTTTAGGAAAAACATCAAATCTCACGAAAATGGCAGTTTCTCTCCTCTATGATTCGGCTTATCTCGCCATTGGCATCGCCTCAGTGATAAAGATTCTTTCTTTATTTCTTGGTAACTGTCTTCAGTTTTGGAAGAAATGCCATGGTTTGTAAACGTACTGTTGACGGACCTCTTTGTTCCGTTTTTTGCGTTATATAATTCTCATAAGGTGTCCGAGATGATGTAGGCGGATGTTATCAAAACGGGCTAAGCTAACCCAAATTTACGAATTTTGGTCTTTCTCAGTTTACCAAAATGCTAGCTGGCTATCAGTAAATCAGCAAGTTTGAAGGGGCTCTATCACCAGATTGTAGCATAGCTTTGAAAAGCCAAAAGACATGTATCAAAGGAAATTTGAAAACAATGTTCCATTTTTTTACTATATTGGTTCACTGAAACTATCAATGTGTGGTTTTAGCAGCAGCAGATGGCGAAGATGACAATTCGAAAAAAATGGATTGCAACTTAAATTTTTAAACTTCCTACCTTGTGTTGCCGAAAAATCGATAAGCAAAGGACCGCAAACGAAAATGCTGCTGGTGTACGTAGAATCTGGAAAAGAATTCAATTTATCCCTTTTTTTAGATTCACAAATAATTTTGCACGCTTAAAGGTACTTATCAGAAATTTTAGCATAGTATTGACCAAGAATCAGCCAAATCCTCGTGAGATAGCCCCTAAAAGTTCATTCAATTGTCATTGATTGTGAAAGATTTTATCAAAAGCTCTATTATTCTAAATTGTGCCCCCGCACACCCTTTCAAAACAAAAACATTCCGGGATCGAGATGTCATAATAATAAAAGCGTTTTTTTCTATTTATTTTTCTTTTTGAAGGGAGAGACATGATTTAAGGTAGCAATTCCCTAAATATATTTTGTTGACAACAAATTCGAATGTCTTGGTGTCTCAAAATTGGTGTTGCACAATTATGATAGTATCAGTTCACACGAGGGGACGTGTCGCTGCAAAATGTCGCTGAGACATGTCCCCCGCAACACTATCATGTATGCGCAAGCGCTATGATTTTGTCCCTACTACATGTCCCCGCTACACGTCCCTCAGTGTGTACTACACAAATTGTTGTCGCTACTACATGTCAGTCGCTGCGACATGTCCCTGCTACATGACCCCTCGTGTCTGACCACCTTAATGGAGACATGTAATGTTGGTCTAACTTCTGAGTCTCTTGACGAAATCCTATGGCGTGACCATTCAAATGAAACCTCTTCTCTTCGGGAGTACTTTTGCATGGTACCATTTGTTCTAACTTTTGAGTCTGTTGATGAAATCCTATGGTGTGAATATTCAAATGAAACCTCTTCGGGAGTACTTTTGCATGGTACCATTTGTTTTTCAAAATTTTAATAAATCAATTTTGGTATTTTTTTTTAATTTTGATGTTTGGAGACTGATTTACTCGTGGGTTCTAGCTATCTCCGTTGTCTTCACGGATCATTTAAAGGTTCAAGAAAAATAACCTGCGAAAATTATTGCACTCTATTGATTGGTCTGGAAGGTTCGCAATTTTTTCAGGGTTTTTCTTTTGAGTAATCCATTGACTATGGCAATAATATATCCTCGTAATTGTTATCGACCAATTTTGCACGATTTTCACGAATGCTGGGTATCCTGTACCGTAGCGTGCCTGGGTACGGCTGCGTGTTCACTTTGAACCAAAGTTATGCCGCAAACGCGGCGTAATAGACTGTGTAATAAATCAGCTCGCTAAATTGACCTATCATTAAACTAAACAAGAACTTGATTAGCTGCGACACGGTTTCTTCAGTTTAATAGCAATCTTTGTCACGGAAATTGGGTTATTTTGGAAGATTCTCTTAGTCGGTATGTTCCGATATTGTCTCGTTGTTTGGTCATTAGAAGAGGCCTTATCATGGATATTACGTCGTATAGACCAACTCTGGTCGTAGCCTAAAACTCAGTTCACCGTTAAGCGGAACTGCAAGAAATTCCTTTACAAACCTTTCACTTGTTCACAATGTTTTTCTTGTTGAGAAAGGCACAATTTAATACTTCGAAACCAAGGGTTCGGGTGAAATTCCAGAGGACATTGAAATGAGTAAGGTCTATTAAAATACAGAGTTGGCGGCAAACCATTTTGCGCAACAGACAGTCAGTCCCCGCCCATTGCTTTGTAGCCCAAATTAGCTTAAAATTTCCTTCTAGTAAAGGCTTTTGAATTGCAATGACGTGATAATTGCTATTGAAATATTTTCGTTTGAAATGTGCGCCGAATTTTGTCATTTCATTTGGGACATTGTTTTGTGCGATTTATCGTTTGTTTTGACGCGAATAAACTTTGAATGATTTTGTTTCGGTCATGATGATTTTAATAAAAGTGGGAGAGAGCCGTTTCTTATTAAGAAACATTTCTGTCCATTACATGTTGGACTTGGAAAAAGGCGACAAGCGACGTTACACCGTGAATATATAACAAGGAAATATTCAATATTGTAAAAAATACGAGTATTTGTTTCATGGTCGTAGATGAAAGTTGAGACTGTGATTTAATAATAATGAAATGTCATTATTTAAAAAAAAAAAACAATAAGGCGATTTTTTTATGGTTGCTGTACCAATTTATCAATCTTATCTGATGCGACGTGACTTACGGACTTGTATTTTTACGAACTTCCCACCCTACCCCACTGATCCGTAATGGTCAAGTGACCAGTGACGTATTTCAAGTGTCGTCAGTACTTTTTCAAGTGTACATACAATCATGCTATACGGCACTTTATCGATCAATGCAAGCCTCCATTTTTTACTTGTTTATTTACTTATTAATTCCAAGTGACACCGCTGTGCTTTTTTTTTTTTTTTTCGACGACTTTACCTCCGGGCTTTACCTCGACAAAAGGTCAGTCTAGGCTCACATAAAGCCATCTGCAGAGAAGCTAAGATTGCTAATTTCCGCAATTACGGACCAGCATAGCGGGTAAAGCGACAATGAAATCACCTCCCCCAACTGTTTCACGGCAAGGAGTTTATGTCAGACGTAACACGTACTTCCCAAAACTATTCAAACCTCTTCACTTAAGGATACACTCTGAGCGTGTGGTTTTCCGTATTTATGAGTACGTTCCGCGCATCGTAAAAGTCAAACAATTTCGTTACGCGTGCCATAACAACGAATCCTTAGCAGGATAAAGCCAGGAACAAGTTACAAAGACGAAGCACGTGGAACCCAAAAAAGATTTGTCAAAAAACGTGAGTGAATTCGAGCAACTTCTCCCATAATTGTATTCAATCTTCAATAACGACTGACCTCTGAGTCATCTGCAAAATAAATATCGCTAGTTTGCCGTCTATTGTTTACGTTTTCGGCAACTTAAGAATGTAATATTATTAACAGCTAGGAGTATCATAGCCTCAATTAGTTAGATCATTTTTCGCGCGGCTTTTTCAGACAACTTGCAGAAATGCCGCTCTTTCACCGAACATAAACAATGCCACAGCATCACGCCTTCATAAAAAGAGCTTTGCGGGAGAAGTGTTAACGATTCTTTTCCAAACACAAACACTCTAAACAACTTCAAATATTTCCTTGATGACCTTTAGCGAGATTTTTTGTCTTCCTTTTCGGAAAATGTCTTGTAATGTGCCGAGTTTATAAACTGAGGGCGCGCGCCGCTAACTGTGTTGCTTTTCAACACCATTTTATTTCGAATATTTTTCACAGGGGGCGTGATAAATCCCAAAATTATACTACGTTTGAATTTCCGGGGCATAGTTTTGAGCCATTTTGCTGAACAGGCGGGAATCTTCTCTTTTTCGTTTTAAAACGCAGCAAGTACAAGCGAAATTTGACACAACAAAAACCGCATTTCAGTTTTGTCGGCATTCTTTCTTTCTTTAGTAACGAATTATATGCGTATCACTTAATTCTAGTCTATTATTTGTATCCATTTTGTTGAGATTTCAGAAAAAAGAAAAACGATTAACTGTAACTCCGAGCCAACATGACCGCCTATTGCCTAAATAATTAGCACCGTGATAGAAGACGCCGCCAACCAATCACGTATTGCCTTGATTAATTTTGTAAAAGGAAAGTTTTAAAATGCACGGCGCGCTCTGCAAAGCACTCAGTGGAAGCAAGTAATCGATCGGTAGAGAGAAACGTCGAGCTTTCGTCAAGAGCACAGTGGGAATTTTGAATTGTTTATTGTTATTGCTGAGTATAAAGAAGAACTGACTGATTAACCGCTTTTTACAAAACAGTGTTAGCATTGGAAGTGACAGAAAAGAAATCATGGACTCTGTGATAAAGGTCATTTGCGTGGTAACTATTTACAGCGCTAGTTTGCAATCAAGCCTCTCTGTTCATGGAATGGAGGACTTTTCTCAAGCTTGGGAAACCCGTGTCAGTTCAACGTTGGCCTTACTTCAAAATCATTCGTGCTGGGGGCTTTCAAAAGGATCTCAATGCGATCCTTCTATTTTCAACAATCTTGATACCCGGAAAATAAGGTTGTACACAGCTGTGGGACAAAAAAAACTCCGCGTCGTTCTGCCAGATAGGAAACTCCGCCGCCTCACACATCCCTCTCACAGAAACGACTCGTATGATGCTGTTTTTGTGCTAGATCCCTTCCCTGACGCAAACTTTGGGCACACCGTCTTCATTTTTCTTGTCAACTACGGCGTGAATCAAACTGTCTGCAATAAAAGCATGCATGGTCTTCATATTTTTACTGGTAAGTGCAGATTTTTATCTTAAATACACACTTAATAACATCTTATATCAATTGCATTAGTATGCGTGACATAAAACGCGTGTTCGGCTCAAATATTGCTCCGCTGTCTATTTTATTCAATACGCTAATTTTTTTTTTTTTTTTTTTTGCTTTCTGGTTTTTTAATACTTTGCTATTCGCGACACTTGGGAGAGTGGTTTAAATATAGAGCTTATTAAATGACATTGCGGTTTAGCTGCGCTATAAAAAGAGGATACAATATTGTAACTCGCCGGACACCGATATTAGAAAGCCGCATAAGTTTGTTTTAGTGTGGAAAGATTTCGTCAAAACCAACAAAGGAAAATCCTGCCAACACTTATAAACTAGCGGTCTAACATACCATCTTAATATAGGCTCTCCTGAGAAAATTGTTATTTTTTTATGTTAATTAACCCTGTACTCAAACCTCCTACCAGTAAGGTGGTTCTAACTTTTGAGTCTGTGGATGAAATCTTACAGTGTGGCCATTCAAATGAACGTACTTCAGCAGAATTATATTTTTCTGCCTTACTATTTTTTTTCAACAATTCGTAGAATGAAATTTAATTCATTTTTTCCCTCTTTTTCTGTTTGCAGATCGTAACGAGTGCATAAGGAGAGCAGAAAAACGCCACTGCAAAAACAGTTTGAGGCTCAAATGCGAAATCAACTTCATCCCCCTAGTTCATGAAAAAGGCGACGCGTCAAATACACAGCTTCTAAATTGCCGCTCTGAGCTAACTACCCTACGGTTTGCAAACTGCAGAGCGCGGGAAAGCTTCAGTTTGCCCTGCAGTGGTAATTCCGTGCGTTGTCCGCCGAGACCTCCTGCACTTCCAGAGCCTTGCACCTATGAACGGTGTGATCATGGCGTGTTGATTGCAGGGGGCTGGAGCTCTGACACAAGCCGTCCGCGGTACCGAAACAACCTCCATAATGTTTGGAAATTACTGCACCAAACCATGAGCTACAGGAAGAGCAAAATCGTGACGTTCTTTGGGCAGGGCCGAAAAGATGAACGTAAGTAGCGAGATTGTTTTATATTTGCTTTTTTCGTTTATTTTGCAAAAGTAAATCACTCGGCGGCATGCCTCAGTATGGGAAAGCCACTAATTCATTTTACAGTCGGCAAGTTTTCGTCAAAGTCATTTAATGAATGTACTTCAATCACTTTCACAGATTCTTGCTTGATCGTCATGCCTTAATGAGATTTGCAGTTCCTACAGATTTCCGAACTTTTCTATGCGAGTTTCGTGTCTGTTTGTGGATAACTTTAATCCCATAGCAAATTGTTTGGTTAGCTATTCACGGATTTGTTCAATCGAATTTCCATGCGTTCTTGTGTAACTTGTAGCTATAGGGTTTTGCCGGCTATTCGCAAGCGATTGTCCCAGCGGGTAGCTGTTATAAGCGGCTCGATTTAAAACCTTAATGTGCTAAATTGTAAATAGGCTAAGTATTGCGGTAATTAATTTGGAAACCGATACTTTTCACTACAATATTCATATTTCAACAAGCGGTTAGTTCGCTAGACGAACAAAAACAACTTCGTTTATTAGAATAAGAAAACACTTCCTTTAAGTGGTTTTTAATTGATAGAAAAAAAATCGACGAAACATTCGCATTTCATCTTTACCGCTCGCGGGCACACGCTTGTCGGTTATAAAGGCTTTGCGATTTTGTGTTTCTCGGTATTCTGTTTAACATACCGGCGAAGAATTGCAGAACTAAAATAACTTCACACATCTTTACAATCAATTCATTAAACCTTAAACTGTTCGCTTTGTGTGAATTGATCAATCTTTCTATAACCAAAGTTTTTGAGGTCAAGCCATGATATTGTGCACTAAACCAAAATCTTGGCTCTCTCGACAAGACCTATTGGGAACCTAATAACAGTTTTCAAAGTTGAAGATAAAGGAGCGTAAAAGCGTAATTTTCAATCTTATAAACCAAGCTAGATAACAAAACATTTGTCAATGGGTGGTATTTTTAATAACGTCTTGAAAACAATACGGTGGAATTACAAGCTCAATGAAACCTACGATATTGTAATGAAAAAAGAAATTAAACTTGACTTTCTGGTCTGGCTGAGGCTTCCGAGATGGAATAAAGTCACATCTTTCTCTTTTGATGAAGGAAAAAAATCATGTGGCGAATGCAAACAATAGGAAAGGCCTTTGCGTTATGCCGCCGTGTAATGAGGCCGCATTTTTTTTTTGCATGCATCTGTTAAAAAGCTTTGATATCGGACTTTGGTCATAGATTCCTTGCAAGTTGCGGACATGTTTTGGAACTTTCTAGTAAAGAACATCACGCGAGATAGCAATGTGTGTGCGAAAATTCCTAAGGCGCGTTGTTTTTCTCCTGTAATAATCTGTAGCTGTTTGACTTGAGCTAACAGTCTGCAAACGTGCCATGTTATTTTAAGATTTCAATTGACCCCAAAAAATAAACAAAGTCGATGTAATATAACGTTTACAAATACCGCAACCTTAATCCCAGGTCCAGTTCCAAATTATAACCACTTTTTAATTTCGGCAAAATCTTCAGTGAAAAGGGAGTTACGTGATTGGCGAAGCCGAAAGATTATTTGTTAATGAGGGGTTCACGTACGCGAAATTCGGGCGAATTTGTGGCTGCCTTACGTATTTAACGGAAGCCTTAATTATGTTATTCAATTAGAATTTGTGTCTATTTTACGCCAAGGTCGAGGATTTTTTCATTCATGGCGTAATTAAGTAAATTGATACTGTGTTTAACCGCCTAAGCTTGCAAGCACGTACCAAGATGCATCTCATTGCAGACTTGTTGCAAAGTTTTGTCACTAATTCAGTTGTTAATTCAGAAACGTGATGACTGACTTATCACATGTTTGAGCTCACAATAGCAAATTCCAGCACGAAGTAGAATTTTACCCCCATCGCCATTAATACACACATGATGATAGTTTTACAGCAGTCTTTATTAGAGTGCTCACTTGCTTCTATCTACCAGAGTCAATTAAGGAGACATGCAGTTTCTGATAACTTTTGGGTCTGTGGACAAAATCCTGTGGTGTGTCCATTCAAATGAAACCTCTTCAGCAGTACTTTAGCATGGTACCATTTGTTCTAACTTTTGAGTCTGTGGACAAAATCCTGTGGTGTGACCATTCAAATGAAACCTCTTCAGCAGTACTTTTGCATGGTACCATTTGTTTTCCAACATTTACAAAATAAATTTAAGATTTTTCTAGAATTTTGATAGCGAGAACTTCCGAGTCATTCCAATGCGAGTTATCGAGATTCTACTATCACGTTTGCGCCCTACAAAATGATTTTGGAAATATCAGGCTGACTTTTTTAAGTTCTTGTCATGCGGAAATAAAATGAAATAAATCAAGAAAATTACAATTTCAAATTTAGTTCCCCCTTGAGTGGCCACTATAAAATATGCTACATCCAAGGAATGTTGAATCGTGTGCTTCTAAGTTTTGAGTATGTATTGTGGACGGATCTTTAAGATTAAATCCTAAAGTGTGACCATTCAAATGAAAGCTAAATTGCTGAGCAGTACTTTCCTTTGGTAGTGTTTATTATGCTGTACAAGGTGGTTCTACAGGGGCGGATCCAGGATTTTTCTTAGGAGGGGGTGCACCTCTAAGGAACGACGTAACTGAAGGGTGACGTAAACAAATTTTAAAAGCGAACAACGCAGACTAGGTCATCTCAGGGGGGGGGGGGCACGCCCTGCACCCTCCCCCCTAGATCCGCCCCTGTTCTAACTCTTGAGTCTGTGGATGAAATCCTAAAGTGTGACCAATAAAATCAAGTGAAAGCTATTGAGCAGTACTTTCTTGTGGTAATCTTTATTATGCTGTACAAGGTGGTTCCAACTTTTGAGTCTGTGGATGAAATCCTAAAGTGTGACCATTAAAATGAAAGCTACTGAGCAGTACTTTCCTGTGGTAATGTTTATTATGCTGTACAAGGTGGTTCCAACTTTTGAGTCTGTGGATGAAATCCTAAAGTGTGACCATTAAAATGAAAGCTATTGAGCAGTACTTTCCTGTGTTACTGTTTATTATGCTGTACAAACGGTGGTTCTAACTTTTGATTCTGTGAAATCCAAAAGTGTGACCATTCAACTGAAAGCTATTGCACAATAATTTCTTATGTTCCTGTTTATTTTGCTGCATAAGGTTATTCCAACTTTTGAGTTTAGTAGTTTGCAAACTGAATTAAATCTACTTGAACTTCGGCATTAAATAGGTTAAAAGCTGTTTCAATCGTCAACTGATCTTATATTCTCTGCTTTTAGTTGGCGTGCATCAGAGAGATCATTCGTATCCAGTTAAAAAGGCAACAGCTGTGAGAGAATATATCAAGAAGTTATGCCTGTCAATAACGTGTGTGGACACATTAACACTCTACATGACAGGACCCGCGAACGGCGACGGCGCTCTCCTTTTCTGGGACAACGGAGACGGCATAACTGAATACTCAGAGCTCTACACACCAAAACAGCTCTTAGAAGACATCAAGAACTGCCGCTCTAAACGTATCTTTATCGTGGCTGATTACAGCTACTCCGGAGCGTTGATTAACAAGACGCGAGGGAGAATGCGAAGACATCCTGATCAGTATTCGAATCTTATGGCTATTTCTTCCTCGTCGTGGCGAGAATATACGTGGCGAAGCGATTTCACTGACGCGTTCGTCAAGCATAATAAAGAAGGAAGGACCACAAAGTGCGTCACAGACGTTTTTGAGGTAAGTGTTTAGTTTCTGTTAGAGTAAAACCTAAGGCCAGCTGATGTGGTTCCTACTCTTGACTCCACTCTTGGCTCTGTAGGACTATAGATCCTTGTAAATGGTTGCTTCTTACATTTTTAGACTAGTATTATTAGCTGATGATATTGTTACTGTTATTGATTTGTTAACTCGCACGTTTGTCTGTGGGTTGGAAGTTGTTAATAATAATAAAGATCTTTACTTACTTACTTACTTACTTACTTACTTACTTACTTACTTACTTACTTACTTACTTACTTACTTACTTACTTACTAACTTACTAACTTACTAACTAACTTACTTACTTACTTACTTACTTACTTACTTACTTACTTACTTACTTACTTACTTACTTACTTACTTACTTACTTACTTACTTACTTACTTACTAGATAAAGTCGTGTGGTATGTATGACCGTTACTTTTCTGTGGTGCTGTTTATTATGCTGAAAAAGGTGTTGGTCCTAACTTTTGAGTCCGTAGATGAAATCGGTGGAAACTCTGTTCGAAAGGCCTTTGCTATGTTAAAAATTCGTGATAATTTAGACAAAAAAATAGACTTTTGTTTAATAAACTGTCGGATCAAACTTTCGTAGTATTAAAATTCGTGGGATAAGTTTTATTACCCTTAATCTTTCTGCCGCTAAAATATTCATCTAAAAGAACCGAAAAGATCGAACTCTATTTGCGTTCACATAGTTGTCTTTAAAGGCAGTAAAACTGATGATATGAAGAAACAGTACAGCTCCACCATTCCAAGCGGTTTCGTAAACTGACATAATTTCCTTTTCCTGGTTGGGTTTCCGTGTTAAGTGCAACCACAGTGAAACCACTCAAACGAAAGATTTTCGGCAGCACATTCAGGTGGTGCCGTTTATTTTCTTCAAGTACTTCGCAGTTTTTAATTGAGACATGTATTTTTTTATTATTGGAAGGGTCAATTTATGATAGCTCTGAACTAATATTTGCCGATGAGTTCATTTCCGTGCTGGGGCATGCAGGATGACAATCGACACTGAATCGAGATCGGCAAATTACGTGAAGAGCGGATTACGTAACTGGGCTCGTGTACTGCGGTTTCCGGCTGTTTTCCGCCGGTTTGCGATCTAAATTACGCAACAATTATATTTACCCCCTTCAAAACCATGTGTTCCTAAGCTTCAATGGCATTTTAAAAAAGATTCCCATATCATTTTGCACTGTCATTTTGCGTAATGTTGAAAGGCAAACAACACAACAGGAAAGTTAAGATTATTTGTCAAGAATTTATATATGATCAAATACAAAGGATCAAGTTTCAATTGTACCATATAAGGTGTTCAAGATGATGTTTTGTTTTCTTTGTCGCCGCTATTCTAGGAATTGTTTGTATTTTGTTTTGGATAATTTTGAAAAAGCTTCGCCATACTCGTGTCCAAATATGGCCTTATGTCACTATAAAAATACTAGACGTGAAACTTTACGAACGGCAGTAGCCCATGCCTATTCTAATTTCACTTTCTTCGCTAAACGTTTTCTTGAAAACAAAACTTGCATCTCCAAGTTCTGTGGGTAGCCGCCTCAAGTCATCGCTCCCGGCCGCTAGAGTGTACTAGAGTCGTTCGTTCGCTCCTAGCCGAGCGGCCGGGAGTGATAAGAGGCCGTCTGTATTCGCAGGCTACAAGTTTTGAGTGTACTATTTTAATCTTCCAGCTAAAGCTCTCAAGAAAAGAAATACACGACCGTGACTAATTCAAGATCTTGTAGTCTACGTGTCGGAAACACAAATCTTAATGTTAACATTTCCTTTTTATGTGATACGCGGCTAAAAAAAGTAGTTCTATGCAAGTTTGACATTCATTTGTTGTTGTTTTTATTCTTCTAGGGCATTAGACAAGAGTTTCGAGCAAACAGCGCTTTGTCAACTCCACAGATTGTTGAAGCAAACTCGTCTGTAAGAAGTACAACCCTTAATGGAAACCCTTGCAATGAGCCGTGGAGCAAAGCAAATGAGAGACTCAACTGCCAGCTTTTAACAATAAATGAAGTGAAAACGGAGCGTGCAAAGTGGGTTAAACCGGGTAACAACTAAACTCGGTTCCTTAAAAAATAACTGTAAATATGTTAAGTGTAAAAGACAAAATAGAGTAGGCAAAACTGGACTTGGCTTTAATATATTTATTCTTTACTTTTCAACAAAAGGTTTGTCAAAAATAGTGGATAGTGTAGGTCGTGGTGAATTCCTTCATTTTAGAATATGAGGCAAACATTAAAATAACATATCGTTCTTACAGTTCTTAGATGGGTTTAAAATTGCATCACTCTGTCCAATCACAGCAGACACAAACAATCCTGTAAACCAATCAAAACTCAATTTTAATACATGAAGTTGGCACCAAGCTCGGGAAAACGCGTGCGAGAAAATCACGATTGCTTTTCGTTTGACTTCTGATTGGTTAAGAAAGTGGCACGAGATCTTTTTAACCAATCACAGAGCGTAGTAATATGAAACCAAAGAAAACGCCACGAGTCCAAACTTTGAACTATCAATTGAATACCGCTCTGTTTCTTAACGATGACACAACACAACTTATCTCGTTAACTCGAGTACACCGAATTTCGCAACCTGTTTTCCCCTTTTTAAAAATGGTGGATTTTACCACGAACTGGTTTATTTTTTTTATGCGGTGGAATAAGTTTGTCGGATAGTTGCATGAAATGCTTAACTTGTTAAAAACAGGCACATATATGATTCCGTTTCCTTTGTTAAAACATTTCGCCCCTGAGTTATAGCAGCGGATGAGTTGATCAAGCAAAGTACAGCTTTATTCCAGAGAAAGTGTCTCTATGGTAACACTATAATTTGTATTGTATAAAGTAGAAAAAGTTAAATTTTCAAAATGATTAGAATAGTAGAATTGAGGCATACATCACAGCGTTAAATCTTGTACACAACGAAGTTTGTAGTAAAGTTTATTTAGACAAAGGCCTAGAGGTTAGAAACTACATTAGATAAAAATCATATTTATTAGATTTTCGGGCAAGAGAAGACTGGATACTAGTGAATTCAGGCGCGCAGGTTGTCATGACACCACACGCCTCTCCATTTACTAGTATCCAGTCTTCTTTTGCCCGAAAATCAAATAGTGTGATATTCACAAAGCTGTGTTTTCATCTTGTAAGATATTTGCCACAATAGTTTGCATGCTGCAAACCCAGATATTCCATTAATTTACACGACAAAACCGTTACGATTTGTAACGGTCACTTAGTTATGGTATCGCGGAAATCACTAAGTTTGTGGTGCTGGTAAAATCGATCAAAATAGTTGTAGTTTACCTGTTTAGCCTGTATGTAAATGGCATATATGTCTTAGATTGCATCAATGATTTTTTTTTTCTAAAATTCCGTGACGATATATATTGAGCTTTCATAAAGAGAACAAATATTTTTGTGATTAACTGTTACAAGTGAAAAATATTGCACAAGAGGTGTGTATTGCAGTTATTTCTCTTAATTCCTTTTTAAAACATTAGAAGTAACAAGGGTTGATATTGAGAGCATATTATAACGACTTAGTTCTGGTATTATTCTTAGCGGAATATCAAAGCTTTTCTCAGAGAAATTATATTTAACCGTATTCCCTCCCGGAGCCAAATCGTCCTAGTTTTAGTTCGTGAACGCAATCTGAGGTGTGCCCATTCAAATCAAAGCCACTGGGCTATGCTTTCTTCATGGTATTGTTGGTTTGAAGCGTTTTGGCGCGGAAATTTATGATTAATGTGCCAGCTTTGTATGCATGTTTTGGCAAAGAGTTTATTGAAGCGTTGCGTAATTACAATGATGGCGATTTTTCACGGGCGGTTTTTTTCGCTATGCGGGTAATATTAAAACCGGAAATGTCGTGAAAGTATTTGGCGTCTCCCACTCGCTTTTAGAATTATACAGTTTGCAGAAGAATTTGACCCTTAACAATGAAAATTTCATTACATTTTAGCCGCCAAAGTGATACAGGCGCTTTCAGGTATCTGTTTCAAAACAAAAATAACTTTCAGTGCCGCATTGTGCGCCAAACATTAACATTTTTAGTAATCTTGAAATAGCAAGCACTTATATCAACTAGACACTTTCCGCAAAATAGAGGCCACTTGTCTTTAATAATTATTCAGGAACAACGGCCACTGTATACATAAAAACGATACAAACACTTTCTAACACGATAAACAGATCGAAAGGAGGAATTTTATCGCCAACTTTTAATAAGGAAAATGTGCGTCTAGGTTACCAAACGTTTAACTCCAATAGTCAATTTATGAGAATTCTAACTTTTGAGTTTGTGAACTTTTCCTTCAAAGCTGTTTAATTTCCCTTTTAATTTTTAGCTTCTGGGAGTGAATTGTTAAATTAATTTCTCGGGATCCGTACATACAGATATGTTATTTGTTCTGATTCCTTCTGTTCACCTTGTGAATCGGCGTAAGATGTGGTCCTTCATTTTGGAGAATTGTTACGTTTGTAAAACGATAGCGAGTTAGTGTCTAACGTGAAGAAATAATATTAGATGAGATTTCACAAGGAATGCTAGAGAATTTAGGTGTAAAATAAAAACAGTGTAAATACATTTCATGCAACAATAAACGTTTGTTTTGATAAATCTTGACAGGTTTATTTCATATTTGTTTCGCTACTATTAACAATTACCTTGCCTACTTCATTCAAAACACTGTTACCCTTGCTGGTACAAGAGAGCAAACACTAGCGACCTACAATAGATGAATTTAACACAAATTCGGCAAACAAAATGTAAAAAGGATAAAGAGCTTAGTTTTTGGCCTCCTTTTTTAATGAAATTGATGCTGCGTCGGAGAGGTGGGAATGAAATATGAAAATTTGATAAGGTCAACTTGCAACCGTAAAGGTGATGTTACACGGGACGATTCGCAATGACGATTTTTAGCGCAACATGGGTGCACGGACGATTTTCTTCGCAATTTTTTCGTTGCGAGTTTTTGATTCACTTCAAGAAACTTACAAAGCAAAAACGCGAATTTTGCTCAATCGTCGTTGCGAATCGTCCTGAACATCACCTTAAAGTAAGAGATTCAAAAATTGACGTTCGGTTTCGCCGGACTACTCGCCATTCGTCATGGCCGGCCGATTTACATAAGCGATTTTTGTCGCTCTCCAATGGTTGTGCCTAAATCATACCGTCCAGAAGGACGTCGGACACCTTATTGAGACTTATATAACGTAATGTCGGCACTTAGAATTTTATTTTCAATACATTTTTAAGTGTGAAAAAGAAAATCTAAAATCCCAACTCAGGATTGAACCTGTGACCTCAGCTAGGCTTAGGCTTACATAGCCTACCGTACCACTGTACCACCTACAATAGCTTCACGGGTTGCTTAGTCCTAATTTTAACTATATAAACTGCTACCCCTAACCTCAACTGAAAGCTAACCAGTTACTCCGTTATATAAGTCCGACGTCCGACGTTCGACGTCCTTCTGGACGGTATGATTTGGGCTTGACCCTCTCCAATGCAAGCAGTTTTGACGAGAAAAAACTACATACGCCTCCAATGCATCACAGGTATGGAGCATGTTCTAAACCTCTGCGACATCGTGGCAACAAATCGCGCCATGATCGCACTGAAATCGCGGCGAAAACGATCTTTATCGCGAGCTCGAGCATTAAAAAGGGCAACAGAAATTGCACAAAAAGCGATGTGTAAATTTGCCTTAAGGCGTTATAAACGATAATATGTTTAGTACTGTTTTATTGTCATCGAAACGACAAAAGTCGTCATATTGAAGCTTTCAGTTTGCTTTCGCGTTGCATTTCTTGTATGAATACCCCATGCATGCACGTGCACGAGCCAATCAGCGTACGCATGCTGGTTTTGTTTATTAGCCAATCAGGAGCAAGATCCAAACCGAACGTGCATTTTTTTTCCCGCGCTCAGTTAGCGCAGTTAGATTTCATCGATACACGCGCTCAAGAGAACATAAAGCTACTGTACGTAATAACATCGAAAAGTGTTGTTCAGTCTTAATCTTAAATGTGATTTAAGGTTTCCGTGTGTATTTCTTTTAATTTAATTAAATAAAGCGACCACAATATACAACTTAACTGAGTTTGAAAAAGATAAAGTGCAGGATTGCAAGGATTGAAGTGGATTACATTTCGTGACAGGCGATCAATAAATAAATCAAAATTGCCATTCTTGTGGAATTTTGACCTTCTTAGCCAGTATTTTGTCTGAGTTAATAAGTGAATATTCTTTGTTTTTATCATTTTTGGCAATTTATGCTTCCATTTTCAAGATAACAAAGCACTGAAGCTTAAAGTCTGGTTAAACGACGTATTATATAAAGAATATGTCCAATGAAAACAAGCCCGGCCTGATAAGCATAAGGATTAGTCAGGCTCATGGTTATCTCAATGTTTGTTTTTACTTGACAGAATAAGGCGATAATCATGAAAACACTAATTTTGCTTGGAGGGACACCTTTATCATTCTTATTGTTTGACTTCTATAATGCTCATTCGCGATACTTTTTTCAACTTCTTTACGTGTGTTTGTAAATACGACCCAAAGATTCAACCCGCAAAAGGTCAGAGAAAATTGGACGGAAAGAGGTTGGTTAAAAAACAAGACCGCGCACGTGCTGTATAAAAATAGCATTTAATTTCTGGAAACATTTCCCAATTGTAACTTAGTTAAAACACTATAAAGAGGTGTGCTCATTGTGTACAGTTAATAGACAAAACCTCTAAAGCCGCCGAAGGTTCAAGGTTAATTCTATTGTGATACAACCTGAAGTATTTATTTTCTTCCGCAATTTAGCCAGGAGGAAATCGTGGTTTGATTATTTTCCAACGAACGTGATAAACTGGTGCGTGGGCCGGATAGCAAAGGCTGATTTGTTTATTTCCGGTATCATTTAAAATGAATTTTAGAATTAAAAAACCGTAAAATATTTTAGTCATTTTAAGTCCTTTTTGATGGAAGTTTGATTTAGACACAGCATATCTAGCATTTTTATCTGAAGTACAATATTTTATTTCACACAAACGTGCAGAAATGCTTTAGCTTTAAGAACAAACGAACTTGTTTTTGTAAACAGGTTGCAAATGACTAGCTAGAATTGCAGTAACGATCGGTTCAATTCAGCCAGCGAGTGACACAAGAACCGGAAAAAACCTCTTCAAAATCAAGCACTGAAAAACCCTAGTTTGATTTTGTAAAATGTTGAAAACCAAACTGAGTACCATGAGAAAGTACAATTGGATAGTTTCATTTAAATGGTCACATTTTAGACATTTTATTTAGGATTTTATCCACAGACCGTCAAAAGGTTAGAACTACGTTGTACAGCATAATACACAGCAGTACAGCTTAACAGTATATGAATGGCTTGCAATGGCCTTGCCGGGTGTTTAGAAGAGTGGGGGTATATTTGAGATCTCTACTAGTATAAAGAAAAACGGGACTCAATTAGATTGCAGTTTTTGCTACTTTAAAGTAAATTCAATGATCGAATTTATGGAGTTCTCGAGAATTATATATTATCTATATTTTCTTTTTCTGTTCGCTGATGATTTTAAGTGATTTTGGGACTTGTTTGTGTTCTTGTTTTATTATAAAAATATATTTCAAAGTAACAGAAAATAGCTTTTCCAATTTCCAAAACAAAGACCCTGTCGATCGGCTGTGTCATTATATATAAACGCCTCTCTTGAACGAACACTCCTTCTACTTTTTTGGCGAAAGTTTCAGAATAAGAGCCCGGACGTTTACTGGAGTAAATAATTTTCGCGAAAAAGTTCGGCAACAAGGACTATATAAATATGGTTTCGCAAAACGTAGAGTACTTCTTAGGTTTGAAATTCGATTTGGATAGACTAAGGCCCCGTTTACACGTATAAGTTTTAATATGTTCGTAAACGCATACGTTCTTATGCGTTTAGGCCTTCCGTCCACGCGTAAACGATGAAAACGGTCACCCTAAACGGATATTTTTGAAAACGCTCTCCAAAGTGGATGTTTTACGTAGTCAGATCAGCCTTGCATTTTGTCGGTTACCCCAAACGACATTTTTTTATTCCTCAGAAAACAAAAGTGTTAACTTTTCCTACATGTTACGAACGTTTTAGGTGACATTTCACTAAAGAAAACTCCAGTTTTTAGTCTAATAAATTACTTACAAATTTTTAAGGCGAATAAGGCCTTCCGAACAGTAGTCCACTGTACCGAAACGTTTCGTTGGGTAGCCTGTGCGCGGTTGAGACCTCCAACACCTCCTCCGAAATGAAGTGTAGCCGGCATGTTTGACAAACGATGTTTTACTAACAATATTTGTTGAAAGAATGTTTTGATTTTGATCAAATATTGTTCCAACATCAGTAGCATCTAACATGCCGGCTACACGTCAGTCAGGGGCTTGAAAAGCCCTTCGAAGTTTTTTATTCGCCATTTTGAGTTTACAAAGATTACCCGGAATTTGGTAAAACGTTGTAACATTGTTGAACCAGCAGATGTCATATCATCATCATCATCATCATCATCATCATCATCATCATCATCATCATTTATACACGAAATCGTATCATATTAGCTAGCATGGTCTTCCTAGGAGTCGTGTGAAATTTACTACATATGATAATTATTAATAGTTTAAAAACCTTATAATTATAATCACAACTATCCAATAAAAATTATTTTTCTAATCATAACTAATTATCATAAACCTAAATCTAACCTAATTAATAAATTTAATCTTATTACATAATAACTCTACCTATTACATCAGTTTACTAAAACGTATTTCATTTGACAACAACAACAACAACCTTTATTCATGTGTCAAATCTAAAATAGCAGTTATACAACCACTAACTGGGGACACTAGGCTAGCCTAAAAAAGCATTCAGACAAGCACGATCTGTTGCTTTTGCGGGGATTTTGTTCCAGAGGACGGACCCTCTGTAGTGAAGACTACATTTAGTTGCTTCTAATTTTGGTCTGGGAATATGCATGTTTAAATTAGGGTTTTTCAGATTATGGGAGTGAACGTTTGATGTATCATTAAAGATCTTTTTTGAATACGATGGAGATAGACTATTGTAAATCTTATACAGAATAGGTCATAATAGCCAGATGTCTAATTCTCCTATGTTCCAGTCTTTCCCATCCCAGTTCATCCAATAATTCACTTGATTGTGTTTCATAATCTGATAATATAACCCTCGCAGTCCTATTTTGTAACTGCTGGAGTCGCTCAGATAAGCCTTTACCGATGCAGCCCCAGAGACTGTACTGGTATAATCAAAATATGGTACAGTAGGACTTATACGCTTTAGGACCGCCAGTCCTGCAGACATTTTCTTTGAAATCTCCTTAATGTGCAGGTCCCAAGTTAAGGTTTCATCTATAAGAAGTCCAAGGGATTTATGTCTCTCTCCCTTTGAAGCCGGCCGGGGCTTCAGTCAGCTTTTGGGGTATCCTGTGATGAAAATACACTTCAGCAAGAGTACATAACAGACTTATCGCTTACGTGTTCAACCGCTGGATGTTGAGCCAACCACGTGCAGAAATTCAAAATGGTGCTCGGCGAAGGAGAAATACCGCAGCATTTTGGGACGGTTCGCCTCGTTGGTGGGGAATCTCTAGTATCTCAACGAACATTGTTCAGTAGAGACTCAAAGTAAGTGGTAATTTTGGTCGACGATGCGACAGTAAACTTGTTTGTAGGTCGCCAATTTTAACTCCTCGATTGATGTTGTTTTCTTGTGCTTTTGCAGAATCTTGTTTTGTTCTTGTGGTCGAAGAATTCGCGTTTACAGCTCTGCAACTGGAGATTTAGTACGTGAACTCAGAGGACACGTCGGCAAAGTTGCAGATTTTAAAATAAATCCCAAAAATCACTTGCAGGTTGGTACACAGAAGAATAGACAATAAATGTTAGCAGCTTTGTCAACTTTCATGATTCCAAACAGATTCAACTTTCATGATTCAACTTGATCGCATGAACTTGACTCAGCTCTGCTATAGGCCTTAGTTAATATACTTATCTTAGAAAGTTACAAAGATATCTGGAATCAGTCATACTAAACATGTTGTTTATTGTTGACTTGATGGTCAACAATAGACAGCAACTAAGGTGGTGCACCTATCGTCACTGGCCATCCCAGTGGGATGATGATTATCAACAAATCAACAAATCCCTTTAGGTTATCCAATGGCTATGTTGTCTGGTTCTCTTTACTGGGTCTATTGCAAATGTGAATCCCCCCCCCCCCCCCGGTTCCATGAGTGAATAAATAAGTGGACTTTTAGCATACCACTTTGAAGCAACATGTACAGTATACCTCCAAAAAGGCCAGATATGCAGTGACAGAGACCAAATTTTGGAGTGGATAAATGAATACAAAGCTGGTGATACCACCCATCCTCTAAATCTGAAAGTATGTTGTTGCTTTTGGACCAAAAGCAATATTAAACCACAACACATCCACATATACATGTACAGTACTTACAATTTTAGGGGGAAGGGCTTGTCCCTTGGACTGTGTGTATCTGTGTATCCACACACATGTAGACAGTACTTACAATTTTGAGGGTGGTGATAGTCTCACTGACTACGTATTTGTGTATTGGCATATCCAGCTTTGAAATGGCAGAATATTCTGCAGCTCCAAATAATTATGTAAAAAATACATCAACATGCAACATCTTCAAAATAACTCTGTCTTTTGCAATTTACAGTTAGTTTCATGCTCATCAGAGGGAGAAGTTATTTACTGGGACTATACAGATGGACGCATATTGAAGGTATGCCAAATTTGATAAACAAAATGATTAATAATTGGTAAATCAATTCACATCTTATAAACAAATCAAAACTAAAGGAGCTTTAACCCTTTAACTCGCAATCGTACATATAATTATGTACGAAAACACTAGTACAAAATCTGCAGCTTTCACGTATCTACACAAATGATAGTAGGGCAAAGTGGTAAGTTTCATAGCTTTAACAACCAACTACTTGACTACTATTATGGATTTCTGCTCGATATGGTTGTTCATTTGGCAGCAAATCTAGAAATGCCCATTTCCTACTTCCAGGAAAACAACAAAAAACGCACGTCTTTGCATCAATTTTTTTTAATGAAAAAACTCTAAATCCAAAAGTGTACATTTGCAGCAAACTTTGAACCTATTCCTCTGCATTCACTAAGAAAAATTTTCATCAATATTTCAGCAGACTGAGCAATTACCATTCAATCAGAACTATTCTTGCAAACGTATAATATCCTTATGCATGACCGAAAGAAATTTTGGGTAATACAACCATACCGGTGGCATACATGTAAGTGTCAAGCCACCCAAACCTACTGGCATAATGTTGCACCAATTACATTCTTCAGAAGTCAAAAGTCATCCAAATTGCCTTGGTAGGTCTCGAAATCCAACCACAGAAAGGCCAGAGAGACAACTCAACTCATGGACCGCCATGTTTTGCTACAAATAATTTTGGCATTCCAGTCATTGTCAAATCATCTCTCACCTCTGGTTTCTTTCAGGCATTTGCCTCTGCCCGTCATTCCAGCTTAATGATGCCAGCCTAGGGGTTTCTGCAGTTAAAAATGACTCGAAAAAGCACTTACAGTATAAACTAAATTCTTACCAGATTAAAGAAATGTAAAATGGTTACAATTTTTTATTGTCACATATGTTGTCCTACAACTTGTCTGGGAGTGCATTGTTAGACAGAGAAATTGAGCCTTCAGGAAAAAGTTAAATCAAGCAAGTTCTCAAAAATGTTCCTAAAATGCCTAGAAATAGAAAGACTTTTTGCGTACAAAACAAACACATTTAAAACTGTCAGATCAAAATGGGTTTGCTTCAGTTTCAATACCTGTCATTAATTCAGTAGAAACAGTCCTTTATCCCCCCCTCTCATCTGTTTATTTCATTTCTGTCTTCCTTTCCCTCTCTTCCCTGCGCCCTCCCTTCGCAAAAACTACTAAATACCAAGGTAGCTTCAGAATAAACGGTGCTCGGACCTACAACACCCTACCGAGAATCATTAGACAAGTAGAGACGCTTAGCGAATTTAAAATCAAGCTAAAGCGCCATTTTAAACAGTAACACCTGCGATACATGTTGCCTCTGTAACTTAACTAATTTTCTAGTTTTAATGTTTTAATGTCTTTGTTTTTGTGTTGTGTCAGGGCTCCATTTAAACTAGCTTTGCTAAATTGGATGCCTCTGGATAAATAAATAAATAAAGAAATAAATAAAGAAAGAAAGAAAGAAAGAAAGAAAGAAAGAAATGTAATGTATTGTATTGTAATTAAGGTAACATAATCTAAGGTAAAGATAATAATAAAGCAAATTCTCGTGTAATGTAAAAAAAAAAATTCAAGCAATATTATTACGATCTTAAATTATTTTGTTTTTTGTCCACAGAGATTCAAATTTGCAGGTTTTACATTAGGTGGACTGCTTCTTCATCCTGCACACAATGAATCAATCTTTTTGATAATAATCAAAAAGGATCCCACAAAAGGTATTAACATTTGGAGCAATTTGGATAAATCAGTTGAATTTCTACTCAGCCCTTTGACCCCCAAGAGTGCCAAAGATAAAAATTCAAGAAAAATCCTAAATTTCATTTTGTAGCGGAGCTCTCGCCCGCTCACATAGCTCCATACTTATAGAGAACCTATGCCAGTCATTTTTCATGGCCATGGCTAGCGGAATGTTTCGCGGGCACATCGTACATGTGTGTCCGTTGGGCAAGGCTAGCTCGCGGGCGTGTTTGACGTCGCAAAACATGCGCGTATGACATCATGCATCATCCAGGATCTTAGCAATATTGCCAGAATTTTTTTGAAATTTTGAGGCCCAAAGTGTGCATTTTAGGCCATTTCTGACCGATTTGGGTTTTTGTTTTAACTGCTATGAAAGAGGCATTAGCAATTAACAAAACGAAACGCAGTGTTATTTAACTTGTAATAAAGATCAAATAGCCCATCAACTTTAGCAGTTCTTTATTCAAATAATCTTAGCACATTTTCCTGAGAAATAGCTGAGACAAGAATTGAAATAACAGAGTAAAGGTCCTGGTGTCCCTGCTCTTACAAAAACCTTGTTCATCTCTGCTTTTGTATAATGTTGTTTTGTTAGATAAGAAACTCTCTTCATTCAGACAAGACCTTTGATTCTAAGTATCTTAGCACTATTTTTTTTTTTCTATTTCTTTCAAATCGATAGGAAAAAGAGCCACAACAAAAGAGGAAAAGAAAGAAATGAAGAGAAAAGCAAAAAAATGCGCTAATATTGAAGAGTGCAGTGTTGGTGTTTTTAATCCAAAAAATGGTAAAAAAGCTTCAAAATCTATTTTGAATATCTTCCTTGAAACATCAGGCAACTACAAACGGACTACAATAAATGGTGATGTAAGATATTGAATTTTTCTTTTTAATTTGACATAGGCATAATCATTGGATAATGTTTTTGTGGTTTTAATAATGTATGAAAGTAACCAGCAAGTGTTCTGTCACTAAAAAAGAAAATAAAAGCAAAGATGCTTCTTGATGTTTTTGCCTCTGAGAAATGATAAGATTGCATCCAGTCAAGGTGATTGAACAACCTAAGTGGGTCATTGATGCCAGCAATTATTTCCTGTTTCCATAGAAATCTGTCCTTATTACATGAAACAAAGAAATGTATCAGACCCTCCTTCTTCTCCCTTTTTCTCAAGGGGGTGGGGAAGGGGTTAAAGTTTCTTGTCCAAGGATAAGATGCAGGGATATTGGCTTGAATCACTGGCAGTCAAATGTCCTTGGCTACCAGTTTGCCGCAGCAATGTAACTAGAAATTAATATTAAAATGATTATATATCTTTTGGATTTGTTTCTTTTTGTTTTCCACAGGGCAACTTACTGGCATCTGTCCTGGATAAAAGTCTGCACGTATGGAATTTTTCTTCTGAAAAATTAAATACGTAAGTACAGTGTACTGTTGAGTAATCTAGGAATAAAAGCACTATTAGCTAGACTGTGATCCATGACATAAAGCTGTTGAGGTGGTAAAAGTGTGATGTGCCCAATTGTGAGCTATCCTCTCAAGAAAGCTAGCAAGTTTGACTGGAAAAATCGAAGAAAAATTTGGTCTTCCAACCTTTTTACTGATACAACAACCATATTGAATTTTCTCAATGGGCATCCCATAATGACCAATTACCGGTACCCTTTGTTAATATTTAATTTCAGAGCTCATTATGGAATGTCCAGGAGGGCAAAATTAATATGGCTGTTAATCGGTAAAAAGGTCTGTTGTCACTTCATGTGAATAATTTTCACTTTCTTCTTCGTTCACATGGGAACTTTTCCTCCAAAAAATTTGCGAGGTGTAAACAATGTTTTGGAGAGTTTGATTGCAATTTGTGTAGATAGTGGGCAGAAAATGGTATTACCATGAACACCGATGTATAAGCTGCACTTTTTTGCCCAAAATTTTTGCTCAAAATCGAGGGTGAAACTGGCGGGTTTTTTTTCAATACACTATGATTCGATGGATAGAAGCAAAGTCTAGCTCATGTTTTGTGGAGCCAATTTAGTTTTTAAAAAACTTTTTTCCCCAAAATTTGAGCTTCAAAACTCGGGGTGTGGCTTATCTACGAGTGCGGCTTATACACCAGTGTTTACGGTAGTTGCTTTAAATTGCATTTTTTTGCTGAAAATCTAGAAGTCAATGGGTTAATAAATAATGTTTTGCTTTGTGTTTTATTTTTCAGGGTAACGTCAGACAGTTACTGGCCATTTACATGTGCATCATTTCACCCTATAGAAGATTGTATAGCTGCTGGAGACAGCATGGGAAGAATTATTATATGGTGAGAGTTTTCAAAAAAAGCCATGAGCATACTGTAAATTAACACGAGTGGAGTGTAAAGAAAGGGTTCAGGAATTCCCCACATCTGATGGCTTTTTACTCCTCCCCCTGATGTGCATGTATAACAAATATAAAATAATGCAATAATAAATAAATAAAAAATAAATAAATCACTTACGTAGTACTAATTGGGGACACTTTCCAGATCTAATTAGAATTTGGAAATGTTGGTTTTTGAGGAGAGGGGAAAACCGAGTAAACAGAGTAGAGTAAACAACAGTATTTTGTTGCACTGTGAATCTTTGTGAGATTCAAATAAACCTAGACTTCCTAACATATCGTAGCGACTAGTTTGTACAGTATTCATGACTGTGTGCTTTTTTTGTTTATTAGGCAAGGTCTTGATCAGTTAGAATCACCCATAACTATGGTTTTACACTGGCATCCACATGCTGTTGGAGATGTGGTCTTCACACATGATGGTAAACTGTAAAGCATTTGTCCTTTCTACACTCCCAGAGTACAAAATTGACAGATAGTTTCTTGTTTTTACTTAAATTTATATAATTTTATGTATGAAGCTTTCGTACATGAACTAGAATATTCCTGCAGTCTGTGGATGAAAATCTTAACGTTTGACCATTCAAATGAAAGCTATTGAGCAGTACTTTCCTTTGGTGTTGTTTATTATGCTGTACGAGATGGTTCTAACTTATTTGTGTGGATGAAATCATAATGTGTGTCCATTCAAACAAAAGCTGTGTTCCCAGTTGAACCCTTATTAACCCATAACATCTGTGAGGGTGTCACTAGAAAGTGTTACAGCTGTGAATTAACTGTTTTGATGTAAAGCTTAGTAAGGACATTTGATAAAAAGTTATTGATAACACTGGATCAGTACTTTCCTGTGGTGTTGTTTATTATGCTGTACAAGGTAGTTCTAACTTCTATGTGTGTGGATGAAATCCTAAAGTGTGACCATTCAAATAAAAGCTATTGAGTAGTACTTTCCTGTGGTACTACATGTATTTATTATCCTGTACAAGGCAGTTCTAACTTTTTGAGTCTGTGGTTGAAATCCTAAAGTGTGACTATTCAAATGAAAGGTACTGAGCAGCAATTTCCATGCATGATGGTGTTATTATTGTTTAGCTGAATGACGTAACTCTTGAGTCTATGTGCAAATCCTAATTAATTGAAAAGTACATAATTGTTATATGAATTGTTGGTACTTTCTTTTGAGATTTTATGTAAGATTTGAACTTGACAAATACTGTGATCAAAACTTGTTGTTTTACATTGAAGGTTCAAACATGCTCTCTGGTGGAGATGAAGGAGTGTTAGTTCGCTGGCAATGGAAGACACATCAACAGCAGTTTCTTCCTAGATTAGGTGCTGGTATTAATCACATCACAATTAGTCCAGATGATTCATTGACAGCTATCAGTCAAAAAGAAAACAGTAAGTTTCACAAAAGGTTTTCTAAAGTAGACTTGCCAGTTATAATTCTCTAGCATTTTATAACTACACTGTAAAAGTAACAATCACACTCATGCATGCTTGTATGTATATGTTGTGGTTCAAATTTTAATTTGGTTTGAACATTTTCAAACAAGTTTAATGATTATTTTATTTTCTCAGATTATGGTGCTGTACTGAGACAAATATGCATGCATGTATGAATGCATGCATGTGTGCATTATGTGTGCATGCATGCATGCAGCATGCATATGCGAATACTGCTGCCAATGATGTAAACTAAGACAAGGTGTTGAGTACGGCCTGATTTCAGGAACCATATGAAGTGAGCTAACTTTTTATCATTACTTTTCACATTTCAGTCATCAGATTGATTTCCAACATAGAGAATAAAGTACAGCGCACTATTCAAGGTTTAAGACAAAGTAAGTTCAGACTTCTATTGTTGTGTTTACATTTGAGCTGGCAATTATCAAGGTTTTAATTTTCTGAAGTTGAGTTAAGTTAGGTACAGTCGTAGAGTGTTTACACTGTAATTTCCAGATAATCTACATGTACATGTAAGTACATGTAGCCTGTCAAGAACAGAGTGAAAAATGCAGGACAAACAAACTAGGCTGGTATCTTAGTTTTCAGAAATTATTATGTGGTGGAGGAACAAATTCTTGCCTTCCAAGTTGTTAGTGGAACATGTGCATTTGTAAAATATTCCTTTCACCTGGCAAGACATAAAAAAAAATTATCAAACTTGGCTCATATACATGCAAATCATTTATTGTCACTGGCATTTTCTCTTTGCAGTTGACAATCTTTATATGGGTGTAGTGTTTGATCCTCGCTCTAAAGCACTGGTGACTGGAAACATGCCTGGGATTTTACAGTTCTACCAGCCAACAACTGACCACCATGCTTTATCTGTAAGTTTTCAGTTTAGTTATCTCACAGTAATTGTATATTTTTTTTGTTGAATGTCGTATTCATAGTGAAATAGGTCCAAAGAAATACAATCTGATGTCATACCCTTATTTGCAGTCTTGTAAGCCCAAAATTCAGAACACGGTGTTTATTTGATTTGACGGACTAGCCAGGAGGCCAATGGATTGACCAACTGACTGATGAGTGGCTGACCAACTGATTGAGTAACTGTCTAGCCAACTGACTGATCTGTGATTTACTGGCAGATGACTGACTGACTGATTGGTGACTGGCTGACTGATTGGTGACTGGCTGACTGAATATTTTGCTGGGTGAATGACTCAAACTGTTTTCAGTTGCCAACTTACGTACTGAATGACTGACTGAATGAGTGACTGACTGACCAACTAAATGACTGACTGAATGACTGACTGACTGACTGACCAACTAAATGACTGACTAAATGACTGACTAAATGACTGACTGACAAAATGACTGACTGACTAAATGACTGAATAACTGACTGACTGACTGACTGACTAAATGACTGACTGAATGACTGACTGACTGACTGACTGACTGACTAAATGACTGACTGACCAACTAAGTGACTGACTGAATGACTGACTGACTAAATGACCGAATGACTGACTGACTGACTAAATGAATGACTGACTGACTAAATGACTGACTAAATGACTGACTGACTGACTAAATGACTGAATAACTGACTGACTGACTGACTGACTAAATGACTGACTGAATGACTGACTAAATGACTGACTGAATGACTGACTGACTGACTAAATGACTGACTGAATGACTGACTGACTAAATGACTGAATAACTGACTGACTGACTAAATGACTGACTGACTGAATGACTGACTGACTAAATGACTGACTGACTAAATGACCGACTGACTGACTAAATTACTGACTGAATGACTGACTGACTGACTAACAGCTGACTGAATAATATTTGACTGGATGACTGACTCAGACCTTTTTTAGTTGCCAACTTACTGACTGACTGATTGACTGATTGACTGACTGATTTCCTGACTGAATGACTGTCTGAATGACTGTCTGGATGACTTACTGACTGACTAGCAGCTGTGTAGCAAACTGAATATTTGGCTGGCTAACTAACTCAGACTATCTTCAGTTGCCAACTCACTTTTTCATGTGACTGACTGACTGACTGTTGGACAGTGTGTGAAACGGACTAACTGTCTTAGTTTTAGACTGATTGGCTTATTGGCTGATTGACTTAAAACATAAAGCTGCTTTTTTCCCTTTCCAGCTCGATGTTGTCGAACAGAACTACATAGGTAAACCAAAAAAGGAAAATATCATTTTTATCATAATTGATCATGTGGCATTCAATGGTGATGGAGGCTGGTTAGCAACCGTAAGTATATGATCATGCTTGGTAAATCTCAGAAACCCCTTCTACGATTTTTCTTGAAGGGATAGGGTAGTTATAAATTATTATAATCAAGGCCCTGTCTTGCACCTTGTATTTTTTGCAAATAATTTGCAAGGTTTGCAAGTCACTGTTGCAGTTTCGTGTCATTCGTTGTCATTTCACTTTACTGGTGTCACTGTTTTGATGCCGTGTCGTTTGTCAGAGTTCACCCTAACAGCTAGGGCCTCATTATTATTCATTGAGTTTATGTTTATCTTTAAACCAGGTTGAGAGACGGGATGACCACAAGACAGCTTTGGAACTGAGGCTCAAATTCTGGGAATACAACAAACTTAGTCAGTGGTAAGAGTCTGTGTTTTCAAAATAAAGAATGTGATGTGGGTCACTGACCATTCAAGAGAGTGAAAATCCAGACAAAGTTAAAACAAGGGCCACCAACACTGCTCTTAATTATTATTTAGCGCACTACTTTATTGGCATGCCTGTTCAGTGTATGACTTGGTCTGACATTAATGTAACATGAGTTGGTACAGCAAAGATGCACATTGACAACTAGTGAGTTTTAAAAATTTTTCTGTGTTGTTCCTAATATCATTGTTCTGAATTCTTCTGCCTTTTAGTTATGAACCAAACACTTGCATTGATCCTCCTCATGACAAAAAGATTGTAGCAGTGCAGTTCCAACCGCAGCAGATAAAAGACCATGGTATTGGTCCACTAGCAATGACTGCCGGCAGAGATGGAAAATTCAAAATTTGGATCCTTGGTGAAGATAGAGGTAATGAATGATGATATATAGAGGCTGTCTTGAACTGATCATTGAGATTTGCTGTCTCACAGCCTTCATCTTACATGTATATGGTACAGTGTATATAGTGACTTGAAGTTGTTTTGCTAGCTGCCAGGGTTTGCATTTACTATCATTATGTTATCAAAGGACTTGCCACTTAAATACTAGTTTTTTTAACACTTTTCGTGTCAGTAGGTAACAAAAATATACTTTGGAACCTAAAAAAACACAATTTTTTTACTGAACAAAATTACATGGTAATGCAACACACAGGAATACAAGTAATGTACAAAGCTAAATCATTAGCTTATAAATTTAATTTATTCTATGTGGCTTCTTCTGTTACAGCTAGGTAATTAACAAAATGGTGTTCTCTGGTTCTTTGTACAACTCTGGAATTACAGTGCACAAAATAGTTTTCAAACCACAAATAGTTTTTTAACCACAATTTTTTTAAAATAAATAAATAAATAAACACAATTTGTAATATCATTTATTAAATTATTTTATTATTCAGGCAACAACAAGTATTCATGGACTTGTCGATCTGTTGGTTACTATGATGACACACCTTGTCAAGATGCCGCCTTCTCTCAAGATGGTTCTCTTTTGGCTGTGGCCTATGATCAGGTGTGATTTGGTGTCTTAGCATTAATTCACTTTAACAAACCATGAGACTTGTGTTACAGAATGCATTTTTAAAAATCAGAAGATTTTAAAGGGCTGAGTGTAAGAAGGGCCTATGTATTTTTAGGTCAATTTTCAAGTCTCAACTCTTTGGAAGAAAAATGTGACAACAAAACTATTTTTGATACTGCAAACATGAATCAGCTGGTTTTTACAGCATTTGAAACTGTAGAAATGCTTAAAGACTGTGTCAAAGTCAAGCTCCTTGCTGGCATAGAATTTAACTGGGAATTTTTAAATTACAAAATTTTAAAATTATTTTATGTCTTTAAATGTTTAAAAACATTTCTACTGTTCAAATGCTGTAAAAGCAAATTGAAGATTCTTGTCCAGGGTCTCAAAATATGATGATTTATTGGATTTTTCTTCCAAAAAGTGGAAACATGAAAATTACCCTAACATGCACACATGCCCTTTTTGAACTCTGCCCTTCTTTTTCTCTGAAATGAGCCTGTTTAGTACTGTCAGTAACAGCTTCAACTACCCGCCATATATTGATACAACTTTACACAAGATGAATTTACACCCAACATTATTAAGTCTGTTAAAAACCAGCACAATGAAACAATCTGATCATATGGCATTCCATTTTTTTTTATAAATGCACTATCATGTTTTATGGCCCTATCGAAGCCTACAGTGGTTATATCACTGCTACTGTTTGTAGGTCAAAAAGGTGCCTAAAGAAATATTTTCCAAGGTCGCTGGTGGGTTGTTTCTTCAAACCTGTCTAGCATCACCCAGGAAAATTATATTTATTAATTATTATTACTAACACGGTGGTCTACTGGTTAGCGCGTCAGAATTTCAACCTGAAGGTCGGTGGTTCGAGCCTGGTCTCTGTCGTCGTGTTGTTTCCTTAGACAAGAAACTTTACTCCACACTGTCTCTCTCCACCCAGGTGTATAAATGGGCACTGGTGACAAAATGCTGGTGGTAACCCTGCGATGGACTAGCATTCCATCCAGGGGGGAGTAGCAATATTCCTAGTTGCTTCATGCTACAGAAACCAGGTTAAGCTCCGGCCGTGTGGGCCATCTGGCTCGTGTGCGACTTTACTTACTACTTACTGAAAATTATGAAATCCTGAGAGGTGATAAGGGATTTATTACACCACCCCTCCTCCTCTCCATTCATGCTCCACACTTGTATGAATGCCCAAAAACCCCATTCTCCTCTCTGCAGTGCAGGCTATAATATGTGATTCATTGATTAAAAAGCCCAGGGGAGGGAGATATTCTCATATATAAGTATATGGGTATGTGCCACCTTGAAGGGTATGGTTTTCAAGCAGTTTAGTCTGGGATATGGTGTAGAAATCAGAGAGTTTTGGTCTAGAATAGGGTATCATTTGCCAAGAAACTGATCAATGGTGTGAAGAATTAAGTCTGGAATAGGAATTGAAACTTGGAAGAGAAAAAGCCTTCTCTAAACTGAAATAAATCATTGCAGCAACTGTTGTTGACAGATAGTTTCCATTAAAAACACTATGGTTCTACATAGCAAGTCTGGGATATGGTAGGGATTTTTGGTGTCTTGTCTAGTATAGGGTTGCAAAATCAGCTGAACATGATCTGGTATAGGGGTAAGGGTCCCAGCGGTACACCCCCACCCAAAAATATACTGAGTACCACCCCCGGGGTAACAAATTGTACAAACTGGTTCCAAGCAATGTACTGATGCCGCCCGAGATAGCTATACTCCCACAATTATCACTGAATGGTGGTGTTCTGTTTTCTTTCTGAATTAACTGTTCTGTTTGTTTTGTTAAAATATTTTAGACTATCACTCTATGGACCCCAGAAACAAATGAACTGAGAAAAACTCTGACCTTACCCTACCCTGATGTGCAAATCAAGTAAGACACAACATTTATTTTATGAAGGGAACATCGCAATATTCAATGCTTACATGTATATCAGCCTATCATATTTCCTCAATCATACACTCTTGGTGCTTATTTCCCCTTTTAAGCTCAATAAGGCAGATTTGATGTTTGAAGTGTTATGTATTTGGTAGTTACAATGTAGACCCCTTTCTTTGTGCATTCTATCAGCCAACTTAGTGCTAATTGATAAATGCTGTGGTGGTAAACTATCAGGGCATTGATTTTTGTATGTTATTGTTATGGCCCTATCGAAGCTTGCGGCAGATCTTGGTGCTGCCTTGAGTCAAACAGGTGCCTATAGAAAAACAATTTCCACATGGTCGCTAAGTAGGTTTTTTCTATGCCATCTTAGCATTACCCAGGAAAATAACACATACTGTGGAACCTCCTCCGTGGACAAAATTAGTATGTTTAGGTGTCTGCTCTGCTAAGAAGAGGTGTCCGCTGGCCTGTGTGGAAACGTCTCCTATTGCTGGATGTCCCTTTATAGGATATGAAAATCATGGCAGATTGTGATATTAAAGGAATTTCAACTAATCACAGAGCAAATGTAAATTACTTTCGACAGTCAGTTGAAAACTGCTTTACAATCTTTATTTTGTGTTCTTCTTACTATGTTATTATTAGGAGAATCAAGTTTGGATGCAATAATTCTTCACAGTATTTGATCTCCATCACCAATCAATACCTTACCGTGTGGAATCTTCTTTCCTGTTCAGGTGAGTTGAAGTGACATTAGTGCCTGTTGTAGTGTGCAAGTGCGCAAGTAGCACAAGGGCAGGGGAAAAATATTGTATACTGTTGTACAAGTTGCTCTCCATGCTTGTAGCTTTCTCTTCATACTCTCACACTGCAGTAATAAACACTTAGTGACTGGTCCCGAGGGAAACAGCGAATTTTGTTTCCCGGGAATCTCAATGTTTCCCGAGGGATCAGTCATAACATGTGAGAGATTTGTTATATAGAGGGTCCACAATAGGGTTCTCAGTTCCCGCCTTCCCGCCCATTTTTCCTTAGTCATCCCGCCATCCCGCCTCTTTTTACGTCGAAATCCCGATCCCGCCGTCATTTCCTTTTTAAAGTCGACACAGCTGTACCCAAAAGATCCATTTGAAGACCTTCGCATGCTGACCGATTCAGTCAATTAATGAGGTCACGTTCAGATTGTAATCCCGTATCCCGCGATACTATACCTCACGATTCCCGCATCCCGACCCTCAAAAACGCGAAATCTCGCTCCCACTCGTAGTTAAAATCCCGCTTCCCGCTACTGTTTTTAACTCGCATCCCGAATCCCGTCCTCAAAATTGGCCAGATCCCGCATCCCGCCAAACGTATTGTGTACCCTCTATATACTGGTAGCAACACAAGGCAGTTTAAAAAACGCGCCCGGCACTCAAGGTTAACATCAATCGCATCATAATCATGCCACCTTTTTTATTGGTCTGATCACGTGCGCTAGCGGGCTACCGCCTCCTGGTTAGCTCAGTTAGTTGGGCGCCAGTCTGCAGAGCGGGAGGTCGCGGGTTCGAATCCCGGCCGGACCACTAACCAGGGTCTTTAAAATAACTGGTAAGATCATGCTGTCTGTGCTTAAACACCTTGTCTCAGTTCAGATGATCACATCATTGGGCGGTGACGTTAAGCCGTTGACCTTGTCTCCTACACCTTCTCACATTAAAATAGTAGGGGACGTAAAAGAACCCACATCACTGTTCGCTGTTTGTGTCGCACACGCGATGTCAGTGAGACAAGACGAAGGAACTTATTTCAGGTTTTGTACCATTGTTTATCTTTGTTGTGTATTAAAATCTCGCCATTTGCATTTGTCTTTTGTTTTTGTTTTTTAGTTTGGTGGAGTGTGGAAGCCCCAGTGACGTGCCTAGTAACAGATCCACAGACAAACCTATTCTGTGCTTTTGTTTCCTTTAACAAAAACAAAGCACACAGTGAGTTTTGCTGTTTTTGTTGTGATCTGAATTTTTATGCTACATTATTAGAAAATGAATTATAAAAACGAACAGTACCACACATTAGGATTTCATCCACAGACTCAAAAGGGGTGTTTCTTGATGTTGCGGAAGCCATTGTTGGTTACCTTTTGTGTTGTGGTGTGGGTATTGTTCAGTGTCTTTTGAATCTTTTGTTTTACGTCATTTGCTGATCACACCATCCGCAACACCAAGAAACTACCCTCAAAAGTTAGAGCCACCATGAAAAAAAAAAAATGGCGTTATTAAATTGTCCATGGAAATCTTTTTTTTTTTTTCAGTGTACATTTTCGACCCAGCCTCCCCTCGTCCTGTTGCGGTGCAGGCAGCTGTGTCCAGGAAGACGGACATTGTGTCTGCAGCTTTTGATCCAGCGAGTTTGGTTAGCGGCAGCACAGAAGACGAAAAAGCCAAAATGTCCAAACTTTACTTTTTGAGTGCAAAACAGGTTTGTTGATGTCATCTACATACTGTCAGTATTAACGATTTCAAGGTACGCTTCATTGAATCATACTTCTTACGATTTAACTCTCTATTGTGACAACTTTGGTAGACCTTGGCTCTGTAATTGTCAGTTTTGGGTCTAACAAACAGAAGAGAAAGACAGAAGCTGTTCTGAAACTGGTTGTATAATGTTCTGTTTATATCAGCTTATGAGAACAAGTTACGTTTTCAAAAGCTCTTTTTTTAAAAAGAAATAGAAAATGGCCGTTTTGCGCTCACTTAACTGGTATAAAAGATAACAAACTTCCAAACTCCCCCTTGTAATGTAAACATCCGCGCCATCTTTTTTTTTCATAGTTGTGTGCGTTTTTACTGAATTTCAGGAGCTCTTCACACTGGATTGTGAGGAACCAACGAGCAAAGAGAACGTCACATTACAGGTAATTGATTTCCTTGTTTATTTTCACAAATCATTAAATCGCCGGATATTAATGTTTCTGCCTTGAGGACACCAGGAACTTTCTCTGGTGTTAAGCAAAGTGAACGACATACTTAGCGATATTAAACTACGGAAACCCAACCAACAGACATTGATATCTAATTATTTTTCTTCTTAGGACAAATAGGTTTAAAAGACAAGACTCAAAAGATTAGGAGTACAGTGTCTTTCTAACGGCCGGCTATAATACCGGCCGCATGAACTTGGCATTACTGTTTTGTTAGTCCCTTTGTATGTTCTATTTTTCTCAAACCATGTTATTGTTGCAGTTACTTTTAACCGAGTAAGTCATTTTTGTGCGCTTTTATGCACAAGCTGTACACTACGTCATTAACTGTGATATAAAATGGCATTTTCACTGTGTTCTGACCTGTATTTTGTACAACCTGTATTAAGCGGTCACTTAGCCATTCCCCAAGGGTGACCGCTTAATACAGGTTCGACTGTATTGGATAATTCGATAATTGGTGAAAATGTTTCTAAGTGTCGCTAAAATGGCAGCAACCGTTCACGAAAGGGAAATTTGAGTCGGCAAAAAAGCAACAAGAACATAGTTGGCATCTCCCACTCCTGTATGTTCTTCATTTTTAAGGCCCTTTCGAAGTTCACAGCAGTTGTTTGTACTGCTTTGAGTCAAACAGGTGCCTAGAAAAAACACTTTCAACATGGTCGCTAAGTCGGTTTGTTTCAATGCCATCTTAGCATTACCCAAGAAAGTAACAGACACTTCAAACATCGCTAAGCTAAACTCTAACCGTGTGCTTTTGCTTATTAGAGAAAGCGATGTTAAAGTTTTATAATTCACTCAGTCGGGTCAACTGTGGCCTTCTTTCTAAATTTCATGTATTTATTATCTGTTGCAGGCGTCAGCCGCAGGCCCATCTGTACAGCAATCAGAATTCTTAAAAATCTTTGGACAACCAGTAACAAGTAGTAAGTTCAAGAGATAATTGCTTTTTTCTAAAACATGCTTGACAAAGTTCCAGTGAAATCTCTGTAAGTCGCGAAGGCAGTAGCTATTTTGTCGCTAATATTTTTTTCGCATTACGGCAAAGCCTTTGTAATTCTCCATAGCCCCATAGTAAGTCATAATCACACGAAATATGTCTGTCGGTTAACAGCAACCTCATGCTAACCGCAACAACCCGAAAACATTCCCGCGATTCCGCAGTGCGCAACATAATTTGTTACCATGCCGTCAGCGCTCGGCGTTCAAACAAACGCGAATAAAATTTGATTTTGCCGAGCCGAGCAAGGTTAGCTTTTACTTTCAATTCATTTTTTTAAAAACGGATTGCACGCTAGGGGACGATGTGACTTTACTTTTGGGGCGACTTAACCCTATATTGGAGGCGACTTGACGGGGGTGGGGGGGGGGGGGGACATGCCTGACATTCGAACCGTCGGGTAGGCTGTCTTTTCAGCCGTTTAATGTGCTCGGTCTTTATCCTTCCTGTAAAGGAACGCACACAGAAGTACGCGTTGCCTTAGATTCTTCCTCGCTCATCCCAGAAAAACTTGCTCTTTGCATTCACATCTTGCGCCTGCTTAACTCAATATTTTACTTAAATCTTCCTCTGATTGTTTCAGAGGATGAAGCCACATCTGTGAATCGCGTTGGAAAAAGTGCCAGAGGAAATCCCTCGAGTGCTGTGGTGAAACAGGTGAGATCTATAAAAGCTATTAGGTCACGATGTGTTTACCCTTAGTCACGCCAGTTAGATTTGTCTGTCACATAAACTGGCGTTACACCTATCGAAATTTAGGTTAGTGCGCCATATACCACGTCCCGAGGTACGTTACACAATAGAACAACAACTGGAGTGTTGCCTTAACTCTTTCACTCTCAGAGTCAATTATGGAGGCATGAAGTGTAGTTCAAACTTTTGAGTCTGTCAACGAAATCCTATGGTGTGACCATTCAAATGAAACCTCTTCAGCAGTACTTTTGCATGGTACCATTTGTTCTTAATTTTGAGTCTGTTGATGAAATCCTATGGTGTGACCATTCAAATGAAATCTCTTCAGCAGTACTTTTGCATGGTACCATTTGTTCTAACTTTTGAGTCTGTTGATGAAATCCTATGGTGTGACCATTCAAATGAAACCTCTTCAGCAGTACTTTTGCATGGCACCATTTGTTCTAACTTTCGAGTCTGTTGATGAAATCCTATGGTGTGACCATTCAAATGAAACCTCTTCAGCAGTACTTTTGCATGG
Source organism: Cladopsammia gracilis (assembly GCA_022457155.1). Classification (NCBI taxonomy): domain Eukaryota; kingdom Metazoa; phylum Cnidaria; class Anthozoa; order Scleractinia; family Dendrophylliidae; genus Cladopsammia; species Cladopsammia gracilis. The sequence continues at coordinate 589,426 of JAJGOT010000429.1, forward strand.
CACCATTTGTTCTAACTTTCGAGTCTGTGGATGAAATCCTATGGTGTGACCATTCAAATGAAACCTCTTCAGCAGTACTTTCCTGTGGCACTGTTTATTATGCTGTACAAGGTAGTTCTAACTTTTGAGTCTGTGGATGAAATCCTATCATGTGACCATTCAAATGAAACCTCTTCAGCAGTATTTTTGCATGGTAACATTTGTTTTTCAGTATTTTACAAAATGAATTTTTTCCCTTGAATTTTGATGTGTGGCACTCTTTAGCCTGTTCCAGGCTCCGAGATAGTGGGGAACGCGCGAAGTAAAAAAAAAAAAAAAAAAAATAGGGAAAAATCGCGGGGGAACTGGGAGAGGGAGGTCCGCCGACCTCACTCACCCCAGTTCCCCCGCGATTTTTTTACTTTTTTTTTTCTTCGCGCGTTCCCCACTATCTCGGAGCCTGGAACAGGCTAGGCACTCTTGGGCACCGGAGAGTTAAAGGGTTAAGAGAAACCTAGTATAACTACAAACGACTCACGATTTGACTCCAGTTTGGTATTAGGCGGTAGCTGGGAACCTAAACAGAGAATACTGAGCTGAGAATACTGCATGCCTTTTTTTTCAGCTGATGCAGACACCATCGCATGTTTTACCCTCTGTTACATCTCTGTGTTCTTCATTCCTGCAATCACTGCTGGTCAGCAAGCACACCACACAAAGGTATTTATCAAAACAGGTTGAACGGTTTTTGTTTTGGGCTGATTTTTTTTTTTTTATTACGAGCGTTTGTTTTTAAAATATCTTTGCCTGTTAATCTACCTTAGGGAAGTTGAAAATGATGCTGATAATGATGCTAGTGAAGACGAAGGTATGAATGCGTTATATATTGCTCTATTTTTGTTTTTTGTCCATTGTTTTAATGTCGTAGTATAATAGAACCCCGTTAATACGACGACGAACTGGCCATAAAAATGTACAGGAAGGGCAGGAGTCGAGTTAATTAGCCTGCGTCGGTGTGTTTTGGCGTCTTTCCCTTCCACTCTGTCATTAAACACGTTTTTGTGTGTGGAAAAAAAGTGTGACGATTCATATGAAGCTCTTGAGCAATACCTACTTGTCGTATTGTATGTTTGTTATGCTGTACAAGGTGGTTCTTACTTTTGAATTTTTGGATGAAATCCTAAAGTGTGACCATTCAAATGAAAGCTATTGGGTAGTACTTCGTTGTGAATGTGGTGTTGTTTATTATGCTGTACAAGGTGGCTCTAACTTTTGAGTCTGTTTATGAAATCCTAAAGTGTGACCATTCAAATGAAAGCTACTGAGCAGTACTTTCCTGTGGTGTTGTTTATTATGCTGTACAAGGTGGCTCTAACTTTTGAGTCTGTTTATGAAATCCTAAAGTGTGACCATTCAAACGAAAGCTACTGAGCCGTACTTTCCTGTGGTACTGTTTATTATGCTGTACAAGGTGGTTCTAACTTTTGAGTCTGCAGATAAAATCCTTAAGTGTGACCATTCAAATGAAAGCTATTGAGCAGTACTTTCCTGTGGTACTGTTTATCGTGCTGTACAAGGTGGTTCTAACTTTTGAGTCTGTGGATGAAATCCTAAAGTGTGATCTTTCAAATGAAAGCTATTGAGCAGTACTTTCCTGTGGTGCTGTTTGGTTTTATATATTTTCAAAATGAAATTTGGGATTGTTGTTCAATTCTGATTTTGCTGATTAAGTGATCCTTCTATTACACTTTGTTTGGTAGATGAAGCGATGGAGGTGGATGAAGATGACAGTGGTTCGGAAACACCTCAAGCAACTAAAGGAGTCTCGGAGAGAGTGGACAGCGCTGCGATCCAAAGACAACAGCCTAATACTGCAGACAGTTCTGTCTTGAACAATGTGGATTTCAGCTGGCTTAAAGCCGACTATTTCACGTGATGGTATGAAGTTGTGAAATGCGCGATGGAGGCAGCCAACTCAGACACCAAGAAGAAAGAGACTGGAGGGTCTGTTTTCTCAATACTAGTAAAGAAAAGTTTCTTTGGACAGTCTGAATTTAGCTGGCTTGAAGGCTTGTCGTTGTTCCACGTAATACTCGTGTCAACAGAAGAGCATCAAGACCGAAAAGAGAGAGGCTGGACCACGTTGCCAACCAAAATACTTGAGAAAAGTTACATGGACAGTGTGAGTGTTACACGGACATCAAACACAAACACGAGATGTGTAGCAGTAAGAAATAAAAGGAGAGGATTAACAATGCTGCCGCCCCCTGTAAAGAACATTTGGGCTGGCTTAAACACTTTCACGTAATACGTATGAACACGCGATCGAAAATTATTTTATTAATCAGCATATAATTTATTTGAAATTCATTGAATCTTCAAACCTCAAATGTAGGCGCACTGCTACAGATCGAAATACAACTGAAGAGTTTTGTAAATAAACTATATCTGGCATTAAGTTCCTTTTCACGTGGATTGTTGTTTATCCAACGTCTCCTGTAATTCGTCTGATTCGACCACCATTATGCATCCTCCCCCGATAGTTTTTGAAAAATTAGACTCGAAGAGACTCCATACCCAGCGTACCTAAAGCCGGAACATCAATGTTACAAATTCAAAAATGCAGAGACCACTCAACCCTTCGATAAATTTTCGTGGGTTTTCTTGAAGATGTGATATTATCCTGTTCCAGGAGTTCGGTTTTTAGCTCCTCTCTGACCCCACAATCCTATAGTAAAGGGACAGTGTCCCGGCTGAAATATCGTGTTTTCATGATTATGGCCAGGAGCTTGGTTTAAACTTACTTTATTATCTTGATATTAGAAGAAACCATCGCCAAAAGTGATAGAAGCAAAGAAATATGAACTGAACAGACAAAATAACGGCTAGAAAAGTCAAAATTTCACTAGAATGGCAAGTTTGATTTCTTGACCGCCTGTCAATAAATCAAATGTCATGAACTGTAATCCACTTCAATCCTTGCAATCCAGCACTTTATCTCCAAACTACAGCTTTTGTTTTGCTCTATGGAATATTTTTATCCAACTAAGTTGTATATTTGGTAACATTTGGCGATATAACGTGGAAATTGGAAATAAGGTAAGTGAAATTTTCTATTTCGGCTGGAGAGTGCCCCTTTAAAGAAGGGATGTTTGTACTTGACGTCACTCACGGTGTAGATAAAACAATTCAAACGCAAGGCTGGTATAACAGAAATTAAAGGAGACACTATAACGCCGAAAAAACGAAATTTTGTTTAGTTATTTTCCAAGTTATATCGCTAAATGCCACCAAATATACAAAAAAAAAAGTGGAAAAAAAAAGTGGATTACAGATAATCAATTTTGATTTCGTGGCAGGCGGTCAAGAAATCGAATTTTCCATTCTGGTGGAATTTTGAGTTTGTAGTCGTTATTTTGTTTTTTCAGTTCATATTTCTTTGCGTTCATCACTTTTATCAATGTTTTCTTCCTATCTTAAGACAATAAAGCAAGCTTAAAGCAAGCTCCCTTCTGAATTTAATTTATGTACAACTTTAAATGGCTGGCCCTTTTGAGGATTTACCATATTCGATTCTATTTTAGACATCATTGCATCAAAGTATAGCTCACACTGCATGGAAACAATTGGTCGTAAAAATCCGGCGTCCGGCGCCAACAAAGTCACTGTGAACACATTTAAACTGGTTTGTTTTGATCATAACAAAGGTGTCGGCTAAAAATACAATGCTTCGCACCTTTTCCAATCGTAATTAGCATTATAATGCTTTAAATATGTTTTTTTTTTCTCATCTTTTTGCATACTGATAATTAATTTTAACTCGGCATTTAAATTAACGGGGCTGATGCCAAAGACAAGTGTAGGGGATTTTTCTTTGACGTTCACTTTCCATACTCCAGTCTTTTCTTCGCCAGAATTGAATAACAAGTTTCTGTTTGTTATAATTTCCTTTTGTAAGAGGACCAGGAATCAATATGAGCAGGTCCTTGTATTATAACAGCACGCGAGATGTCAAAGATAAACTCATAAATAATCATAATAGAAATTGCATTTTCTTGTTTAAACAAGAAATGAACAAGATCTTTTAGCATCTTCAATTTTTAAATGGTGTCACCACAAGATATGGCTGTTTCACAAAACGATATTAAAATTTAATATGTACATTCTGAATAAAATTTTTAAAGCTTTTTTGTCGTTCAAAGGAAATTCATTAATGTCTTTTCTTTTTCGCCCCACATTCAGCCGGTTGTCTTTTTATCAGTTTGCCGAGATCGAATTTAATTTCGATCTACAAATTTGTTTTGGGTACATGTGTCTGTCAAAATGATGTTTTCTTTTTCCTTTGGTTTGAAAGGTGATATTTTTGCTTAATACTGACAGTTTTATTGACCATGTAAAACATGGATTTAAAGTTCCCTTCCGCAATTATCGGCTTATTCGCAACATTTTTGTGTAAGAAGTCTTTAAGCCTCTTTGTCCTTATCCCTCTCATACAAGGAACTAATTTTCTCTACAACTACTAATTTTTGAGGAATTTTTTTTTCTTGTATCCTCCAATTCAGTCAACTGCAGTGCATTTGAATCATCGTGGGTTTGTCTCATTGTATTGAGTCTCGGATTCCCGTTCGAGCTATGCGCAACTCGGTTGCTTCGCTTGCGAACGGGAAAACATTTGCCCAGTAGCTCATAAAATCCGGCGCGGAATTGCTTCTTCATGTAAAAATAAATGACGGGTTTTAGAGCGCATGTGAAATAAACGGAGTAGGTGGCCATTAAAGAGGCTTGCCTCGGCAGTTCTACTCCTGAAGTCGCGAGAAGAAAGAGGAGTAACATTGGAAACCAACAGAGTAGCACCATAATAACAACTGAGAATAGTGTCTTTGCGGAGTCGATTTCTTCCGAGGCAATGGACGTTACCAGCGATAAAGACTTCACGCGTTTGTTTGTCTTAATGATCTTACGCACTTTCACAAAACAAGCAATAATAATTGCGACAGGGAGGCCGATGACTAGAAGAGTGAAAATTGCTGCATATGACAAACTAGAGCCAAAGTACATAAAACACATGGCGCTTCCGGGAAGAAAGATGAAGTGGCCCCATCCTACGAAAGGCGGAAAGGCGCATAAAAACGCGAAAACCCAAATGGCGAACAGCATCCAAGTAATGTTTCTCTTCTTGAAAACGCTCATGTACTTTAAAAGGTCTGTTATCAGATAATACCGACTGATACTTATCGTAGCTAAAGTTATTATGGAAACTGTTAACAGCAAGCATGACGTGAAGGCGACAGTTGAGCAGAGAGTTTCCCCGCCTTTCCATGTCCCTGTTAACAGAACGACAAAAACGAACGGTACACAAGTTAGCGTCGCTAGTAAGTCGACGAAGATCACATTTAGAAGCAATAAATTGTGCCAAGTTCGCAGTCGAGGACTCTTGTACATTATGATGCAAGAGAAAATATTTCCAGTCGTCGAAACAACGAAAATAAAGCCCAAGACAATCGTCTCAATAGCTACGAGGTAACTTGGTCTTTGTTGCAAATCTTTTGCTGCTTTCCACTCGCTTAAGTTCACGTACATGGTGGCTAAATCTACGAAAATTTCTTGTCCTTTCTACTGTACTTTTATTCCAACCACTTTCGCTTCCGAGTCAGTGATGTTTAAAGGTAATATTTCAAAATCGCTTTAAAGGTTGCAGACACCGTTAATATCTCCGCAGCTGTGGGGTCTCTTCCTCTCAAGACTCCATTATAATTTTAGTAACAACTTTCTGCGATGTCATTGGTGCGCGCTCGATCAGTCCGGAACTTTCCTTTTAAGTTGTTGTTAGTATATTAGAGTTGAGACGCCAAAAGCTGTTCAATTGAAAATTTGCGAGCGATTGCTGGCCCTCGATTCTGTACTTCTTTTTAACCTGTCAATATTAATGACAACGAGTCTCAATTTAATAAGTAAAATAAATGCAAATAACAGCGCGCAAAATGACTTATCTTTTTTTCATTTGCAAGAGTTTGTAATCGATATTGCCATTTCCCAAGATGCTATTCAGATATAATTTTATGAAGAACGCGTAAGAGAGTGACCTTTTTAATTAAACTTGTATTTGACCATCTGTGTTTGCCCGAAGGCAGCTGTTTCTACAAAACTTTACTCAAGGCTATATATATTGGAACTTTTTGAATGACGTTTGGTACTGTTCAAAAACAAAGTGGCATGGAGATCCGCGACCTCCTTAACACTTCCTTTTGTACGCCTCTGGTATAAAAACAACCTGCGAGCAAGCCCACGGGCTCAGGGGCGGGAAAAAAAAGAAACGGCAAACTGATCCTTAATTACGGCAGAAAAACAGAAACAGAAGCAAATAAAAAAATAATATAAAAATAAAAGTGGAATATAATAGTGCGCTATATTTAGGGGCTAGCGCTATAAATGTTTACAACTGTAAAAGCGTTATAAAAGCCGGTTTTGAAAAAAACAAAGAATGAAAAAAAAAAACAATGAATGTGATTGTTATATGGTTATCGTCGTGTCTGTTGATTCCAAGTGGTTCTAACGTCTTTGCTTTGTCCATGAGAAATGCTTCACGCGCTTTTCGTACAGAGTCTCTGCTATTACGTATTAGATTGCCAAAAGTATCTAAGGACGTTTTTAAGTATTCTTTTTTTCCTAGATCAATATCAGAGTGGAACTTACTGCCCGCTGACTTAGTAAATTGCAGGTCACCATCTGATTTTAAGTTAAATTTGGGAAAGCACGTGAAATAAGCAATGTGACTTGCAATTGTAAATTATCATTTACTTATTTTGTCATTTGTTTTTATTTTATTCTAGTTTTTATTTATAGTTGATGTGATATCTTACAAGATTTTATCAACTCAATAAATGTAGATGTAGATGTAGATGTAGATGTAGATTCCAGTGACAGGAGTTGGGGGGAAAATGAGCGGGACGGGGGAGGGAGAGGGGGAGGGAGAGGGGGAGGGGGAGGGAGAGGGGGAGGATCCTTCCCCCCGCCGCCCGGGCCCCGAGCCCGAGAGCTTGCTCGGGCTAGCCATGTTAAGGAGGTTTTTGCTTTTTTGGGCGTAACTAAAAGAAAATAATAATAAAAAATAATGATAATATTAATAATTTTTAATAGTTTTATAGTTTAGCCTGTTTTCTAAGTTTTTAGTTCTATGGGGAGCGAGTACCAGTCACTCGCCCAGGCATGCTTTTTGATGGTCCTTCTTCCAGACAAATTTTTTGCTCAGGGTGTTCCGTAATGTTCCATGGTGGAGGTCGTTTCTAGCGATTAAACAACCTTTTATCAGCTTAGGGCAGTTTTGCTTATTCATAATCTTAAAATGTAGATAAATCTGAGAAATTGTCTCGTTTTATACGTGGAAGATTTCAGGTAAATTATCGAGGGAACAACAACCATTATTTATTTATTACTTTCTTTGTTGTTTTAGAGACTATGACAAATCTTGAATAAAGTTGTAGTCCATTTCAATTATGGGACGCTTACTAATAGTTTTAATGTAGCCTGCGTAGCAGTACGCCGGTTTATAAATCGAAATTTTGCCCTGTAAATAAACCGGCACCCGATGGGCAGGATAGTTTTAATGCACCTCAACAGTAATTTTTGACAAAACTGGAACATTATTGTTTGTTTTAACTTGACAAAGTATGGCTGGAAAAAAGGACTTAATGCGATGAGCGTTTTGGAAAATCACCCTAAGATCAATGCAGCCATAAAATTTATTAATGCAGGTCTTAAGCTGTTTGGTAACAATTTTACTTTGTACCCCTAAATAAGGTAAAACTAAGATTGTTTCTTTTTTGGGAACTGTGATGATCGGATTCCTTAGTCTGTTCTGCTGTCTGTTCAAAACATCATTAATGTTATAATTGACAACACCAGCAGGATAACCATTTTGTAACAACAACTTCCTCAGATCATTCAGACAAGATCGCAAAAGAGAAGGTGACGAACAGATGCGGAAACAACGAAAAGTGAGTGTGCGGATGAGGTTTACTTTGTATTTCCTAGGTGTGAAGGAGTCCCATTTTGTGTACAGGCCGGTAAAGGTCTTCTTTCGGTAAATAGATGTTGAGAAGGTGTGATTGTGTCGTTTGATAATGTCCGCGGGGTTTTTACCTCTACCCAGCCTCCGCGCGTTTTTTTGCCAAGCGTGGAGCGTGACTGGGAGGCCTCGAGGAGAGAGGACTTTCAACAAGCCTGGGTTCCTTCTGCATTACAGTCAAACCGGATGTTCTTTTGATGGCAACTTTACAAACTTCCGCCGCAACATTGGTATTTTGATTGACAGTTTGCTTCGAGCAAGTTGGAAGCTGTGCGAGCAAGTTGCAACTTTCGCGATCGAGCAAGTTCCTATTTCAATCTTGCTGTCAGTTGCCAGATTTCTGAATTGAAAGTACTTGGTTTGGTTACCTTGCAGTATTCCACAAACTCTATGATGTCAGGAGTAGAAACTGTTCGTTCCTCTCAGCCAGGTTTACCGGGAAAATACGTCTCGTGTTGTAAAAATCTGTTTACAATATTGGATATAGTTTGCCTTGATAATCCAACAATGCAGACAACCAATGCGTGCGATTTGTTCTTGTTTTACACCAGACGACCATTATTCTCTCTCTTTTCTCAACCGAGGTGGGTTGGATGTACGTGAGCCATAACTGAAGGACTGTTTTCACAAAATTCGCAATTTGCAACTGACAACAAGTTTGAAATAGCAACTTGCTCGCGTAACTTCCAACTTGCTCGAAGCAAACTGTCAATCAAAATACCAATGTTGCGGCGGAAGTTTTCAAAGTTGCCATCAAAAGGACATCCGGTTTGACTGTAATAATTACCTTATTACATGAAATTTTCGCGACACGTTAATTTCGCGATTTCGAGGTTCGCATATTTCGCGACACCTTAATTTCGCGATTTTGCGAAAATTTTGCATTTTGACTCACTTTAATTTCGCGTTTTTGAGTGAGACACACTTTATTTCTTTGTCAATGTGATTTTAACATGTCCCTGAATTTGATCAAACAACTTAATCCACAATGTCCAAATAAACAGAAACGCAACTGATTATGTAAACAGTAACAAGAAAGATGTTCTCACAGTGTATACAAGGCACGGTCTGTAGTTCATGCTTGAAGGACCAGAACATTACCACAGAATAGTTCAAAATGATTGTTATAAACGTGTGTAATGGTAATAAAGTCTTTTTTTTCAATTATTGACATAATGTGCGTCACTTAATTTTCGCGTCATGTTATTTTCGCGACATTTAATTTTCGCGTCACTTAAATTTCGCGATTTTCTTTAAATCGCGAAATTCGCGAAATTAACGTGTCGCGAAAATTTCATGTAATATGGTATATATAAATTTGCAAAGTGTCCTCGAGACGAGATTTATCTCCAAATCTTCCCCAGGTAACGACAAGGACTGGGTACTAGTTGGCTGGGAAGGTGTTGTTGTCCGCCATATTGGATCGGTCAACTTGGTTAGAAAGTTATTTGGTTCAAAAGCTTTTCGTCTATTTAGCTTGACTTTTAACAAGAGTCTATAAGCCTGAAAATGTCTGACCGAAAAGCTGAGTTAGAGAGGAAACGGAAGCGCTTGGAGGAGATCAAAAAAGCTCGGGAAGAAAAGAAAAAGGTACGAACTTCAATTCAGCTGAATATTTTTCCACTTGAATCTCATGGCCTTTTTCACTCCTGAATTGTAACTTCTTGCCCATAAACAAATTTTTCTGCTTTATTATTGATTACAGCAGTTTTCTGTATAAAAGAAAATTCTCAGTGTCACAACATTTAGCTCAAAGGTTAGGTCGGGCAGTATATATCATACACAAACGCACTACATGTAGAGTACATCTTGGTTTGCTGTATTCACGGTTTCAAGACTATAGCAGTAACCCGGAGCAATAATCAATCAGTAATTTTAGTTACTTGAAGGCAAGACTTTAATATGTTCTATAAAGGTTATAACCAACAGAGAAACAAAGAGAAAACATAGGTGGTACAAATGTACTCAGCTGATGTGGAATGTCACAAGACAAGACCAATACCTTAGTAATAACACACTGAGGAAAAGTCAGGTGGACAAGACTTTTTCCCAGCAAATTGAAAATACCGCGGGAAAATACTAAAATATAGAGAAACGTCAGAAAAACGATACCGTACACAGTGAGGAAAGTCAAGAAAGCTACAAGCATTCTTGGATCTAACGTACACACAATTTGTGGAAGGGTCTTTTCATGCAACAGAGTTTTAGGCATCAGAATGCAGTTTATAGGGGCAGGGCTGAGTGAGGCCCCATTGACAACATCACATTTTTGCCATGTCAAATCAAATTGAATTTATTATGCTGGCAGAAGTTTGATTTGAACTTGAGTCGCACATTAATGTCGACTTGTCTTGAATTATTACCAACAGAGGATAATGCAGTATGGATTCCAACTTCAAATTTTTGCTGTGTTAAATTGCATTCATTATTATAATGTGTGCGTGTTTATTGTGCATGTTTCCCCACTGAATGAAATACACCGTGCTCAAGACAGAATAGACATGACAAAATTAAATTCCATGTCTAAATCAACAGTCAAACTTCTGCTGAACTCAACTGAATTGAATTTCATATGGCAGAAGTACAACATTTGAATACACTTCAGTGACAAGTTTAAACTGTGAGGAGTTTGAGTTTCTCCAAATTGTACTGTCATATGTTTAAAAGATATGCTGCAGTTTTTTGTTTTATTTACCAGGATCAAGAGCAAAGTAAATCAGCTGCGGCACAGAAAGCTGCTACCACCGCGGCAACAGAATCCAAAGAGACTGACATTGAACGTAAGAAGAGAGAAGCAGATGAGCTGCTCAAGGGAATCATACCTGATGATGTGATTGATGGCACAGCAGGTTTGAATTCTGTTCCATGTCTTTGTTAAGCTTGCTGTGCAGTAGCACAATTTTTTATCATGGAACTGCAGATTTTTTTTATGTATACTAAATTGGGGTACATTTTTGGGGTGCTCAGCTCGCCATGATACTGGTTGGCTAGCAAGTCAAGTCTACATCTAGATCAGGGCTTGTTGGGTAAAATCTGACAAGTTCTAATCTGGTCTGAATTTGCTGCCCATTACACCGTGTGGAGACACGGTGGTCTAGTGGTTAGCGCGTCGGACTTTCAACCTGAAGGTCGGTGGTTCGAAGCCTGGTCTCTGTCGTCGTGTTGTTTCCTTAGACAAGAAACTTTACTCCACACTGTCTCTCTCCACCCAGGTGTATAAATGGGTACCGGCGACAAAATGCTGGGGGTAACCTTGCGATGGACTAGCATCCCATCCAGGGGGGAGTAGCAATATTCCTAGTCGCTTCATGCTACAGAAACCGGGTTAAGCTCCGGCCGTGTGGGCCATCTGGCTCGTGTGCGACTTTACTTTTTTTACACAAAAAGTGAAGATTAATTTTCTTGAACAAAAAAGTCCTGAACAAGCTGTTTGCTGACGGAATTTAACACGATTAGGCCCTGATAGGAAATTTGCAGCTCCACAACAAGAAATCAGCTGCGTTGCAGTGTTTTGTCACTTTGAAGCATGGACCTGAGTTTTTAGTGTGTTGGTTCTTTGGTGGATCACCAGTTTCTTTCAGGATGTATTAACAAACATTAAATGTTGTTGATACTTCTTGGAATCTCTACATTTCTGTTGTTATTTTTCAGAACTTAACAGTTATTTTAAACCTTCTAAAGGGATTCATGTTATCAAATGAACACCACTCCTGGAATTCTTGAAAAATTGCTGGAATTTCAGAATTTTCTTCCAGGGCACTGGAAACCTCCTTGAATATTCTCTTTTTGCCACTTACATGTACTCCTGAAACTCCTGGAATTTTATAGACGGGTTACCTTGTTAACTTTTTTTACGCACTTCTAAGTTCTTTGTCATGGAATTTTTCTTTTTGTACCTTGAAAAACTCCTCAGCTGGAATTCTGAATAAAGTACTCAGCAATACATTTTCTCCCAACAGTTTCTCCAATGTTACAAAGGCCAGTAAAAACTGAAACAGCTAGCCCAGGCAAAGATGTAACAGCAAGACCTTTTGTACAAGTGTAAGTTAAATCAACAGAAAGAAAACAAGTTTCATATTACAAATTGAAATTACAGCCAACTCTCTCTGAGAGAAAAAGACACCATCAGTTTAATTAAAATGAATTACTGAATTGCTGCACTAGACCGTACAAACTTAAGTTCTCCATCTTAGACAGATTAAGAGAGAGAGTTGAATGTCCTTTGTTTCTTGGAAAAAATACCTTGAACACTAATTTCAAAGTGTTTTGCCTTTTCACTTTCAATTAACCAGTTTGAATTTTGGGATTTATTTTCCTTCTCCTTGGTAATAAATCTGGAGTAAGTACCACTTTCTTTTACTTCATCCTTGCTCTCTGTTTGCATTTTAAGAATATTTCAGTTGTCTGAACATATTTTGTGTGCACTCATTCATTGGGAAGAACTTTCATAGTCTAGGAATTATCTCATTTTTTTTATTCTGTTTTCAGAGAAAAGAAAAAACCGCTCAAATTGGGAGTATCACAGCTTACACAGACAAATATACCACCAAAGGTCAGTGTCAAGGAATATCACATCTTAAATAATTTTGAAAATAGATTGTTGAAAATTATATTTATTGAAAAAACATTACTTGGTTTATTTCCTTTTAGGAGCCTGTCTTATACAGTAAAGAAACACAAACCCAAAGTGCTGAACCAGATGAACCTCCTGGTAAATGACTGCTGTCAAATGTCTCTCCATGATCTTCGTAGTAAATAGCTCCATAGGAAAGTACTGCTCAATAGCTTTCATTTGAATGGTCACACTTTAGGATCTCATCCACAGACTCAAAAGTTAGAACCACCTTGTACTGCACAATAAACAGTACCACAGGAAAGTACTGCTCAGTAGCTTTCATTTGAAAAGTCACACTTAAGGATTTCAACCACAAACTCAAAAGTTAGAGGCACGCTATTACTTGAATCAAGATTTGTTGCTACAAGAGTATAAATGAAGACAAGTGTTATATATGCGTGTAACTATAACTGATCTGTTTGTAGATGAATATGAGGCTGCTCCAACTAAACCAAAGGAGACGGAAACACAGCCTGAGCTTGAAGATGGTGGAGAAGAAAGCAAAGAAGGTAAAATCAATTATAATTATTATAACTTGCCTGTTCTTGTTGTGCTTGTTGAATACACCTTATTCCAAAATGGCGGCCATTTTATTATTCTTTTATATCCATGTAAATTAGCCCTCTTGGCCTCGTTAGCATGTGCAAAATACAAAAGAATTTTCAAGCGACAATGAGGCCAAGAGGGCTAATTAACATGCATATAAAAGAATATTAAATTGGCGCCATTTTGGAATAAGGTGTATGTTCCCTTCAATTGTGTGCCCATTCATTGTACACATGTACTAACAGTTATGTTTCCATTTTATCAGTCCCAGTTATAGAGCTCAGCGAGGAACAAAAGCAACACATACTGAATTCAGGAGAATTTAGCAGATTCTTTGACAAGGCCACCAGGTTGATGGAAAGAGCTTTGTGTGAAACTGTGGACATCACGTTTGACTACTCTGGTGCCGAGAAAGAGGACATGGAGGGGTAAGTCTCTTATCTGTGCTTACAATTCACCATTGTCATTGCTTGAGGGGGTCAGGCATGGGTGGGCATTTGACACATTCACAGGGTTTAACTTAGCCTGATTTCTCCTTCTTTTTTTGTTTATATTTTAGTCTGTTTTCAGTCTTGTTAAGTGATTAATTGTGTTCTCTACCCTTCAATACTTTCATAGCGACACTCAAGCATCTGGTAAACTGTCATTTAATCGTGAGTTCTTTGATGAGAGATGGTCAAGACACAGAACAGTGACTTGCTTGGACTGGTCCACACAGGTACACCCACAATTTGTTCTTTCCATTGTTGGCCTTATGACGTCCCAGCTGGGACGAAGAGGAATAGTTAGTGGTTAGTTATTGTTGATCTTCACTCGGGGAGTGTAGATATCCTGAGTTAAGTCATTAGTGACCTTCATAAGAACTGACCTCACGCTTGTTGAGTTTATACATTTTAATTCTTCTAATTCTCAAGAGTACCAAAAATCAAAATTCAAGAAAAATCCCAAATTTCATTTAGTGAAATATTGAAAACCAAATGGTAACATGCAAAAGGACAACTGAAGAGGTTTCATTTGGATGGTCGTAACAAAGGATTAATTTTTGTCAACAGACCTAAAAGTTAGGACAACACAACAGAACTCTCTCTATGATTGATACATTTGTACCAGGCAGGCAGATACCAAATTATCAAAAATGTAAATGGCTAGGCTGAGCTGTTACAGATTTCCTTTCTATTCTGTAAAATTCAGTTGATTTTAGTAAAGTGGCTGAGTTTATATGTTTGTGGTTGCCTGCTCTTGTGTTTCAGTACCCTGAGTTGTTAGTAGCTTCATATAACAACAATGAAGATGCCCCCCATGAACCTGATGGTGTAGCACTGATATGGAACATGAAATATCAGAAAGAGTCTCCAGAATATGTCTTCCACTGTCAGGTGAGTTTATTCACTATTCCTGCTGTCTTGCAACTGTTATTTCTCTCCAAGGTCCCACCCTCTCCCCCCCCCCCTCCCCCCCCCCCCTCCCCCTCCATTCACCCTTTCCCTTTTTCATTCTCTCCTGGTACTTACTCCTTTTCTGCTTCCCTTTTCTTCCAGTCCACATCCCATTTCTCCCAGTCCCCCCCCCCCCCTTCCATCGCAATATCCCACCCCACACACCAGCTCTAATAACACCAACAAGGACTGAGAGTTGCATTTTAAAATTCATTTATTATGTAGCATCTTTTGAGTACCTGGCATTCTACACTAGACCAAGGTAGACTATTGATCTCTTAGAGAGTGCTTAAAATAACAATTTAAAGCCATCTACGTAATGTTGACTATTTCCTTTTGGCACAAAAGCCTGCAATGTTGTTGTAGATGTTCTCGCTGTCAATAAAATTACTTTGTTGTAAGTGTTATTCTGTGGCTTAGAGTACACTTGAGAAAGACAAGTTACTTGTTCACTGGTTATTTGTTCTTTGAAGACGTTTGCTTGTTTATTTATGACCTACTGGATTAATTGTTCATTTCATTTCAGTCTGGTGTGATGTCTGTGACATTTGCCAAGTTCCATCCTAATTTAATAGTTGGTGGGACATACTCTGGACAGATAGTGTTGTGGGACAACAGAAGCAGTAAAAAGACTCCTGTACAGAGAACACCACTGTCTGCCACAGCACACACAGTAATGATTTAAAGTTGTTTTGCTTTAAAGATTATACCAAGCACATACATTGCAAAATTTGGATTGTTTTGTTTCGTTTGTTTGATGTGCGTTTGCAGTAGTGTTTAGTAATTTTAGATATGTAACCTGTATTTCTGCAGCATCCAGTGTATTGCGTCAATGTGGTGGGAACACAGAATGCTCACAATCTGATCAGTGTATCAACTGATGGCAAGATGTGCTCATGGAGTCTGGACATGCTTTCTCAGCCTCAGGTAATACTACCTCTCATCAACCTCTTTCCTCTAAAAAAAAACTTAGTTAGACAATAGTCCTGGGTACCCAAAGTTCTCCCTAAATTTCAGCTCAGCAGGTAAGGGATTTTTGCTAAGCGGTAAAGGGAAAACTGTGGGTCTTAAAAATTTTCCAGGGGCAAGCAGTTACAGGCGGTAATAAGTGGTGCTTCAAGCGGTAAATTTTACCGGTTACTGCTTGATAAGGAGAACCCTGGGTACCATGTGCACAGACATTTCCTTGGAGGTATGACACATCTGTGTGTATGCTAACCCCTGGAAGATTCAAAATTAAAATTCAACTCTGTTTAATTATGGTGTCTTTTTTGTTTTATTTTATTTTGTTCTGTATTTAAAATTAAAAGTCAGTTACTTTAACTTTGGTTACAGTACTTGAAGGGCTGAGGGCATAATTAGCCCTTGTTGAATTTTGAAATATTTCTCTCACAAATTGTGTTTTTTGAGTCAAGAAAGCACTCTTGTGTGATAAAAGTAATGAAGAATAAATAAGAGAGCGAACTAGGCCAAAAGCATGCTTTGAGCCATCAATTATTGTTAGTTTTAATGGAAACCTCTGCAAATTTTCTGAAAAACTCTCACCCCATCCTTCTGCCACTCCTCCCCCCCCCCCCCCCCTAATCACACATGCATTGCTCTTCGCTGTACACTAATCAGCCTGATGATGCAGTGATTATCCATTGCAGGACAGTATGGAGCTACAATACAAACAATCCAAAGCAGTGGCTGTGACGAGCTTGTCCTTCTTGGCAGGCGATGTTAATAACTTTGTTGTTGGAAGTGAAGAGGGCTCTGTTTATACAGCCTGCCGGCATGGAAGGTAACTTGGTAGCATGATTTGCAGTCTTTTACAGTTAACTGTCTAAATAAATGAAGCATTTGCTTTGCTCCATGCTAGAGTGGATTTCTCTTGAAGGTCTTAAAACCAAAACCAAAGTAATTTCTCTGACCAGTCACAACAGATGCAGACAGTCCAATGAACCAATCAGAGCTTGAAGTAAATGCATGTAGCCAGCACCAAACGCAGGAAAATGCATGCGCATAAGTAGTAGTTTATTTTGCTCTAAAGGTTAACTTCTGATTGTGTGAAAAATATTAACCTTTATTTCTGTATGTGTTTGTTTTGTAGTAAAGCGGGTATCAGTGATATATTTGAAGGTCATTATGGTCCAGCAACAGGTATTGATACTCACTCGGCCGCAGGACCTATCGACTTCTCGTATCTCTTCTTAACCTCCTCATTTGATTGGACCATCAAACTCTGGAGCCACAAGGTGAGAAATGGTCACAGCTACATGAGCAGTGTTTGGCTTGCACAGATGATGAGACTTTGAAAACTGTTGTATTAAAGGGACACTGACACGAGGGCACATGTTCCAGTTTCTCGAAACGAAACTTAAAAAAATTTAGCCTCAATTTTTTCAAGTTGAAGTGTTAATTTCAAAACTGGCATTGAGTTTCTTCGTTTTCCACCATGACCGCCGCACGCCACTAGTCGACGCCACTTTGAAATTGACACTTCAACTTATTAAGTTTTGATTCGAGAAACTGGCGCATGCGCCCTCATGACAGTGTCCCTTTAACAGCATGTTTTTAAAGGGGCTCTGTCACCAGATTGTCATATGACTTTGAAAAGCCAAAAGACATATTTGTATCAGAGGAAATTTAAAAATAATTGAGTGGCACTGAAACTAAGTTTTAAATTTGTGCTTGTTTTATTCAGACCCCGCGGCCACTGTATTCGTTTGAAGACAATGGTGATTACGTGTATGACGTGCAATGGTCACCAATACACCCTGCCTTGTTCGCGTCCGTGGACGGCACAGGGCGACTGGACCTGTGGAACCTTAATAACGATACCGAGGTACAAGTCTCACTTTCCTTTAGTTTAGATGTATGGCACAGATTTACCCACCCCTCCCTTGCTTGTTTCCTTTGTAGGTGCCAACAGCAAACACGAATTCCGAATCAATGACGTCACTTAACCGTTTGCGGTGGACGCATTCTGGTCACCAGATCGCCGTGGGTGACGATGATGGTCACGTGTTTATTTATGATGTTGGTGAGGTAAGTACAACCAGGGATTGAAGGATTAGGTGATGCACAAGGACCCTCGGATATGAGGAACAATCCTTGTGGAATTGGCCATTTATTAACTGATATGAACTTCCGTGAAATACGAGGATTTCTCCCACGTAGAAAATTTATATCTCGTCACATGTAAAGATATCAATTTTATCTTCACTGTAAAGAGTGAAGATATCAATATCTTCACATAAGCTACCGTGTTTGTGCCCTTATTAAATGTCAAACAAGCTAAAAGGAAATCTTCATACATCTTCGGATCTTCGGACATTTTCGGGAAATTTCGGAAAATCATCAGAAACATTCGTACAATCTTTGGACACTTAAAGAGAAATTTCATATACCCATGTATTATCTATTTCTTAAGCCAGTGACTCGAACTCAACTGCGCTGTAGCACATGAGAATTGCTGCTGTAAAACACGAGCTAATCGATTCCCGTTCTCATTTCACCTGAGCTTTACTGTGGTTGTGTCAGGGTTTCACTGGTGTAAACTTATTGTTTTTTTTTTGTTCCTTTCCAGCAACTCGCGGTACCGCGGCCTGACGAATGGTCCAGATTACAAAACACGATTCAAGAAATTCAGGCCAACGCCTCGTCTAACATCGGCGAAATCGGTTCACCAAAGATGTCGCCTTCTAAGTTACCTTTTAGTTAACATTACACTAGATAGAGCGGTTTTCAAGTCTGTCGAAAGTAGATGCGATATCTATCCTGGTCATGGCTGAAGTGCCTGAAATTTGCTTTAAGTACGTGAAGAAGAAGAAGTAAAACCTTACTCGAGCGGCTGCAAGTTTTCCCGCGCTTGACTCAGGTTACATATTTTCCCGCGCTTGACACAGGTTTCACTAATGATATTTCCCGCGCTTGGTACAGGTTACATATTTTCCCGCGCTTGACACAGGTTTCACTAATGATATTTCCCGCGCTTGTTACAGGTTACATATTTTCCCGCGTTTGTCACCGGTTGCAAGTTATGCTTCGTAGTTCTATTGGCTTATTCCACTGTGTACATTAGCTGTGATTACTATGGCATTACCAGTCGACAGTCTTTCGAAAACCGCTCTAATATTGTGAACTAATGTAATATACCGAAGCTGTACTTGTACACAATTTGGGAAGACAAAAGTTGCAGTCCTTAAAAGCGGATGATTTTAGTGAAGTAGTGGGGGTCGGGGTGGGATAATGATGGGGTGTAAAAGTGAATTACTATTGGTATAGGGGGGTAGAAGTAACTTACTGATGAACTCTCAATAACGGATTGACACTACCGTTATCAAATAATTAATCTTTCTTAGGACTGAACAGTGGCGGATTCAGACTCTGTCGTAAGGGGGGGGGGGGAGTGCCGGGTTGCTCGGGTCTCTCCCCTAGTTCCGCCACTGCTGAGATTCAGGGTTTGCAAAACTAGATTATTGAATTAATCAGTCGATCGGAAGATTAACGGACTTTCCAGTTCTTGTCTTGCTAGTCAGGCTCGTTGTTCAAAAGCCGGGGATAATAGCACTATCCATTGGCGAGGAGAACATGCTACGGTGTTCTCTTGCCACTGGAAAACGCAATTGCTTTGTACATGTTTATTCCCGGGATAGTTATTTCTCTAAGAGATAGCGTTATTCGCTCTTTGAACAACCGGGCCCACATGAAAGCAACTTTGAGATGCGTCGGTTATTTTCAACACACTAGGGGAAAAAATAAAAATGAAATAATTTTTAACTTATAGCAGATAAACGCTGTTTTATGGCAAGGAGTGTCTGTGACCTTGACGATTATTTAGTTCTCAATCAAAGCGAACAAAGTGTCCACGTCCGATTACGTGAGGTGTCGACGTAAGATAGGTTATACACTAAAGGAGCAAAGCTGAATATCCGTGTCAAGGAAGATTCCGTATTATAGAGGTAGAGATTGTATGAATTTGGTCTTTTCGGCCGGGACCACGTCAACCAGCATCTGGGTGGCCTAGCTCGCTACGAGTCTCTCGTAGCTCAGTGATTAGAGCATCCGACCGATGTACGGAAGTATCCGACCGGTGTACGGAAATATCCGATCGGTGTACAGAAGTATCCGACAGGTGTACGGAAGTATCCGACCGTTGTACGGAGGGTCATATGTTCGATTCCTGTCGGGGATTCAGATTTTATCTTTGTCCCCACGTGACACGATGAACATTATAGCTCTCTTGGTACCTGGGTGTTCGTGTTATGAAGATGTTCGTAAGGAGAGGTTCGATTTAAAAAGGTGTCCTAGTTAAAAGGTGTGTACCATGAGAGAGTTATCTCTTAGGGTTTTCCGCCGGTGAGGAAAGGTTCAAACCTAGTATTCGAAAAACTTTTTCAAAAGTGAGAAATGTTGTCTACAGTAATAAATAGATATGCAGGATAGGTATTTATCATTCTGCTGCGGGAAGCAGTAAACTGTAAGAAAATAAAGTCATCGAATGACTGATATTATGAGAGTGGTTTGAAAATAGCACTATTATACCTTTAACTCCCAAAAGTGCCAAATATCAAATTAAGAAAATTCCCAAATTTCATTTTGTAAAATATTGAAAACCAAATGGTTCCATGCAAAAGTACTGCCAAAGAGGTTTCATTTGAATGGTCACACCATAGGATTTCATCAACAGACTCAAACTTTAGAACAAATGGTACCATGCCAAAGTACTGCTTTGGTTTCACATGAATGGTCACACCATGGGATTTCGTTAACAGCCTCAAAAGTTAGAACAACACTTCATGTCTCCATAATTGACTCTGGGAGTGAAAGGGTTAATTAAATGATTTTACAAGGTGTAGGCTGTGGTTTCCGACCACATTTTGCCAATTACGTGATAGATACAACATACGCAACCAACCAATCAGAAATTGAAGCACAATCACATACCGGGCGCCAAGCGCGGGAAAACATGCAACTGCTGTCAAGCGCGGGAAAACATGCAACTGGCGCCAAGCGCGGGAAAACATGCAACTGGCGCCAAGGGTAAGATCAAAGGCTCCCATGAGCCAACTCGTGCATACGAAACGCTCTAAAACATTCTCATATCACCCAAAAATTCATGGTGTATAGAGGTACACACTTGTGGAATAGATCCGTTTAAACTTGACTTTAAGCAGCGTCACTGTGGTTAATAACTAAAATGACAATTTAGAACGATTAAAACATCTTAGCATGACATAGGTTTACATTGTGTGAAACGAGACAACCGGGTCACGTAATACACTGAGGAATTACCAACAAGGGTTTACAGCCGAGTGAGCGAGTGATGACAACGATCGAGTGACATTTTCCCAAAATGCTACAAAATCCATTGGATTCGATTTCACAAATTTTTCAATTCTCTATTTCAGCGGTTCGGTTTTGCCTAGTGTGTTGAACAAAACATCTTATGTTCTTTGAGTTGTTTTATGAAACCAGCACTTCGCGGCTTGAGAACGCAAATTAAACTACTTGAACGTAATCTAAGCTGTCTTTGATCTCAAACAAGTGGTTTTAATAATGTCTTTGTATTCACTACAGCTCATTTCCTTCCTCGTTACAAATTGTTACAAATTTGTTACAAATTCATCAGTAAAACTTTACTTGCAGCAAAGTTTGATGTCCTTTCAGTTCGCCACTTAGCTTCTCTCGCAATCCCAAAACTACAACAAAACTACTCTTAAAATAATTCGCATGTACTTTAATACACTCCACGTAATGCACAATATTAACTTCTTTTCGTCTTAATTCTTGTGGAGTCTGTTTATGAGCCTGAAGTTGATTTAAAACATCACGAAAAACAGACAGGCCCAATTTCGAGGCCAAATTCCTCCCCAGTGTCCCCAATATCGTACACGGCCACGTCATGTATTGGAAGGCGGTGAGTCTTGGAAGTGTCAACTTCTAAGATGGTTTTACGCCAAGTGCCGTCTTTGATCTGAAAGGAATAAACGTTAAAATTGATAAAAATCATCTTTAATGAAGAAGTAAAGCAAAAGCGAAACAACTTCCTGTGACACCCTCGATAGCATAGTGTCTGCGCGCACATGCGCAGTGGACAAAACGTCGAGCTTTGCGGACGCTCTCCCCAGACCTCTTTCTATTAGGTCACTATTGAGTCCCAGTCCTCAGTCTTGCCTGCGGAGGACAGCAGCTTGATTTCATACCTTGCATTCATCCAGTACTATTGTCGGTGCGTATTTCCTTGTGCCTTTAGCGTGTATTTCTATTCCATTATCTGCTTTGAGTTTGATGGAATGCTGGTAACTCGCAAATCCCTGCTTGAACCACGCGGTAGAATTTAAACAGTGATAAGTGATGCTCTGTTTAGCGTGGTCACTGAGAAGTCGAAGGAATGTTAACTGGGTGGGATCGCAGTCGTAAACAAACTGCAAAAAAGGGACAAAACATGGTTCAAAGTCCGTCTAGTACTGGTCTAAAAGTTCACACTCTCATAAACTGATTGACAATGTAATAGATCTTTGCATTTAAGTTCCTACATCAAATGTTTGTTTTCTTGATAGCTTAACAGCCCAAGTCATGCAAAACAAAAGCTGCCGAGAGTTTGTTGAACCTCCTCGGAGTTTACCTGGGGGCGGTGTTCAAACTCCCTTGCAAACCATTTGTAGCCATCAGTTCCTGTGAACCACTTTTTATTTCCTGTCTGTGTACAAAATAAAACGAAGTAAACTCGTTACATTTTACTCAGTACCCTTTTTTGTTGTACAGCAATCATAACTCGTATATATGTAGAAACATTTGTTTCTTGATGTGAAGGGTACAGGCAAAAATAGGCGTTACTTTCGGAAATTGTTAACAGTGACGTTGAGCTTGCAGCGTCGTAGTTTACATATACTCTGAACGTCCATTATCGTTGAATCTCAACGTGCGTTTTCAATCTTGGTACATTTCCTGTTAAATTGTCCTCTGCAAAACAGCAACAGCCGTTGGGAAACTTTCACGTTTATAGCTGAACATAACTGATGAAAAACCTTACCCAACTTAAATTCCTCGTCAAGGAGATTTCGGCGGGATTATTTTGCAATTGCTATAAAAGCAATGGCTGATAAAAGCTCTTGTTTACTGGAACTACCATAATACGTTTTAATTAAATTCATGATTCACGTGATCGCGTGAAGTCGAAAGTACACATGTTTTTCTCCACGCTAGTTTTATACCGGGACGATTTGCGAATTAAAAGTAACTAGTTCGTAGATGAAGAAACTGTGAAGTGCAGACCATAAAAATGACGCAAAACGGTACGACGAACATTGAAGGAAGAGGAGGAAAGACTCGAGAACGGGATTTAAAGGTATGACATAACAATGGCAGTTATTGTTGGTATCAAAATGTCTTTATCGGGTAAATTGTCGCAACCAAACTGTATGAATTGACTGTCAGTTTGGTATTGTATTTTAGAAATTATGAAGATTATTATAGAGTTGCTTTGCAAGCAGAATAACAGAGTTTTCCTCATGCTTTTAGAGGAAACGGTGTTATGTATTCAAATAATGAATAAATTTCAGAAAGACTTGCAAAAGGATAACGTCTGGTTATTGACAGGAGTTGTCAGATATTTTTCGAACCGAACGAAATGAAACTCTAAGCCACGTGCGTTATGAACTGGATATTACAGGAGTTGTCAGATATTTTTCGAACCGAACGAAATGAAACTCTAAGCCACGTGCGTTATGAACTGAACGGGATATTACTCTACGGAAGGGTTACCGCAAAGATTTCCGAAATTTTCGAAAATTGCCTCTGAGTAGTCGACCGTTTTACAAAGATTTCCAAGCGTTACCGATCATTACCGAAGATTTCCATGTGTTAAAGTCTTACCTTGCTTCTGTTGGGATAAATACAAGTTGCATTAAAGTCAAAATCACAGTGAACCTGCACAGCATCATCAGCTGGGCCTTCATTTGGATCAATCCAATAATGACCTTGAAAAACAAATATAACCTGTACTTAGCATGACTGGCCGTTTTTATGCTAGAGACGTTATTTTCGTCTGAGACGTTAAAGTCGTCTCGAAACGTCTCAGTATAAAAACGGAAAATAAGCCAGACGGACTTGACGTCTGACAACTTTAACGTCTTATTTTAAGTGCGTCGTACAGACGCACTTAACAGACGACTTTAACGTCTCAGACGTTAAATACGTCTAGTATATAAACGGGCCGTCCTTAACCCTATTCAGACTGGGGGGGGGGGGGGCTTTTCGAACCCCCCCTCCAGTAAAATTGTGATAACTCTTACACCGAAATAGCTATAAGGCTGAAATTTTCTGACTTTTCCTAGAATTTATCTAGGGACATTTTGGTATCCATAACATGTCAGTGTGATTAACCATGTTGCCATGGCCTTGGCCATGTTGCCATGAACTTGAACTTGATGGCAACCGGTTTTTGACACATAGGTTTTCAAAATATTAAAATATGGTGAATTTTTTATTTTAAGATCTTGTTCTTTGACTTATAGTGCATTTTCTTGTTAGAATAGTTTTTTCTTGTGACTAGTTCTTGAAAGACATCAAAACTTTTTAACATCAAATATTTGGGGGGGAGGGGTAGGCAAATTTTTGCTCTCTTTTACTTATAGAGAAAAATGTTGTACTATTTATTAAATAACGCTTCTAAGTTCATTGTTTGAATAATAGACATTAGTTTGATACGTGTTTTATACATTCTGACCCTTTTCTCTTTTAGATATTTTTTAAATTTTAATTTAAACGAAAAAAAAGGAAATCCAAGATGGCGGATCCAAGATGGCGGATCCAAGATGGCGGACAATAATTTCAAAATTATAGTTTTATCGCCTTTTTTTTTTCTTTTTCTCGCTTTACAAGTGTGTCCTTGTTTGTATTTATTATGTTTTAATATTAAAGACATGATTTTACAGTTATATTTGATATTTTAAGTATCTGGATGGAAAAATATCAAAGAAACGTCGGAAATACAAAAAAGACGTCGTTGTGACGTCATAATTGGGTGTGGCAGGTCAAAACTGGGTGTGAGGTTTCCTTGTATGGAGATGAACATTGTGTGAAAATTTCATGATCCTAGCCTTACTGGTTCCAGAGATATGCAGGGGGGGTCCGAGGAGCCCCCCCCCCCCCCCCAGTCACAGATTGCCTAAAAAAGCCCAGTCTGAATAGGGTTAACTGGAACGAATTTAGCCCTATTTGTATATTCGCGCTCTTAAAATGTATTTGGCGACGAGTTTAGTCGTGTCCAATCACTTCCGAGAATAGCTTTTTAGAAAATGTTTTTTTTTTCTGTTTGGCCGTTTACTTTAATGCGTCCCATTTTTATTCCAGACGCATTTAATGTTTGAGACGTTAAATACGTCTAGACGACTTTAACGTCTCTAGCATAAAACGGCCACTGAGACTGTTATATATTCAAACATGTACTCCACAACAATCCCCGTAAACAAACACTTAGCCGTTTAGCTGTGATGATATAAGAAAGATAAAAACACTGCATTTGTAACATCTATTAAGGGGACACCATCCATAAGTGACAATGGTAAGTCATGGTCCTGCCACACATATAGAGCATTTGTAATCTCTGTCGATGAATAAGTTATTTTTAATGTGCAAAGGCGTATTTCATACTCGATACGTTTTTTAGCAAAGTTTTTTAATCAGTTTTATAGTTTTAGATTACCGTTTTTGACGTTGGGTTGAAGTTCTTTGAGGTCTCGGCAAGTTCTGGCCGGGTGTCGTCTGGTACCCAAAAACCTTCTGCATGATTTAAAGGACTCTACTTGAGCAGTGAGGACTTCGAACATCGGACTGGTGTTCTGAGAAAGAAAACTTAAATCATAATTCAAATCAAACCAGGGGTCAATTCAATAAAACTTTTACAAGTGTAATTTACAAGTGTAGTCATTGTTTGAGAGGTTGAAAACAATAGCTACACTTGTAAATTACACTTGTAAACGTTTTATTGAATTGACCCCAGGACGCTTCAAGGGCGCTTGCATGAACAGTCAACTGAACCTGGTTCCCAGGTCCTTCTCCGCTTTGAAAAGTTGCGTGACAACACAAAACGGTTGCGAAGGAGACTATCACTGCCTAGGTTATGATTAGGCCTATATAGATTGTGCTCGGCACCTTTTTGGCAACTTGCAGAGTTTTGAGCAACATTTTGTGCTGCAAGTAACTTAGAGCAACTTTTGCCTCCAAGAGCAACTTTTGGGCAAAACATGAGCCATCTTATCTGAGGTATAAACACATAAATGAACTAAAATTTTGCAGTTGTTTTGGTCAATACTAAAATGCTGTAGACGTGTAAACGCAGTACGAATTGATATGCCCCCACAAACAGGTCAGCAGTTATTAATTTAATATCGCCCGCGAACAACGCACCAAATTTCCAGCGGTTATTCATTAAGAACTGGATCCGCCATTTTGTTATTTCACTCATAGCAGCACAGGAAAGAAACGATAACAGCAGAAGACTGAGAGAGTTTTTAGCTTTTTAAACAATGCATTTAATGCTCAGAAAGAGTCTGTCCTCGAGGATTATAAGGAGGCTTTTGTCATTATCAGATACAATAGTGCTAAGAGGCTGTAAATAGGCTGAGCATACATGTACATGTACTTGTCAGAAAGTCTATTTTTAGCAGTGCATATTGTGACTGTCACGATATTTACGAATACTTCAAACTTATGTTATACGACACATCAAACAATTTCTGCATGTTGTACTTTTTAAATTCTGGGAGCAACTTTTTAGATTTTTGGGAGCAACTTTGACTCATTTTACTGGCACAATCTATAAAGGTCTAGTTATGATTTCTCGTTGCATCCCAAACGTGACTCAAGCTTCTTACCTTGAGAGTATTTTGTGAATTGCTGGTTTCTTTATTTTTAATCTGTAGTAAGAAAAAAACCTTGAGTATTCATGAAGTGCGACAAAAAACGAAATTAGAAAAAAAACACACAAAAAGGCAACGTATCTACTGAATTTTATTGTAAAGGATTATGAGCGAAGATAACGAAGTTTTCTGATAAGGAATATTCAAAAGATAGAAATATGTTGTTTACATGGCAGCCATTTTTGTTGTCATAAACGATAGAAATCGTTTGCATAAAATAGGGTAGTTTCTTGGTGTTGCGGATGGTGTGATCACCAAATGACGTAAAACAAAAGATTCAAAAGACACTGAACAATACCCACACCACAATACATAAGCTAACCAACAATGGCTTCTGCAAAGCCAAGAAACACCCTAAAATAGAGTTTTATTCCCAAAGGATGGAAATTTCATTGCTCTGACCTCCAACGGCCGCCATGCAAACTACCAATTGAAAGTTATCCCACCTTTGGCATCGTTTCATATTTTCACTAATTTCGCTTTAAGTTCTAATGGGCCATTGTGTTCTTAGCATTTGTTGTGAAGAGTTTCTTGTGTTACTTACAAAATTGCTTCTGTAAAGTGCAGACTTGGTGTTGCTCTGAGCTGGAGGTTGATATGGAGGATCAAGCTGAGGGTTGTCAAGGAAACGGTACTGTTGCCGCGATATCTGAAATAAAAAATTATTAAAATCATTTTCAGATCACATAGACATAGATGATAACTGGCATGGATGCGCAACTCCGAATACTGTCCGAAGGTTGTACGAACGTTTCCGATCATTTTCCGAAGTTTTCCGAAGATTGCCGAAAATGTCGGCTGAAGATTTCCGAAGAATACTTGAAGATGTTTCGATTGCAGACCAACACCTTTTAGCTCGTTTTGACATGTAATAAGGGTCACAGTGGAGATAAAATTGATATCTTCAAATGTGTCTAGATGTGATTTTTCCGCGGTTAGAGATATCCTAGTATTTCACTGAAGTTTGTATAATAAATACTAAAACTTCAGTGTTATTATGAATCTACAATAAAAAAGTAACAAGCGCCCTGAGATTGCATTAGTACTTTTGGTTTAACTTACCAATCCGGCAATGTCAGCCTGCAGGAAAAAAAATGCAAATTTAAAAAAGATGTTCTTGTTTAGCTCCAGCCAAACGGCTAATTGTTGAAATTCAAATTGATAAGTCCAAGCCTTAAAATGCCGGGTGTCAGCATCTTTTTTCGACTTTTCTCACTGTATGGAATGCTAATCCATGGCAAGGTTCCCCCTCCCACCCCCCCCCCCCCCCCCACCCCTATCACTGTGTTCGTCATTTCCCATTTACACAACTGGGTGAAGAAAGATAATATGTACCTATTGACTGAGTTGGAGGGCCGGATGGGAAAATATTTGGCTCGAGGTCATGGCGTATGGACTGAGTGCAGCGAGGTCCGTGCGCCATGACCGAGAGCCAAATATTTTCCCATCCGACTCGACCTAACGTAGTCAATAAGTATTTTATTATATGACCAATCTGGAGACAAAATTGTTTCAAATTTCAACACGCGAGGCAGTGCGCTGTTCTAGCAGGGCCGAACGCCTTTTTCCGACCCCACGCGAGCAAATGCGTACGGCCCTCATACGGGACTTTCATCAATGGTTTTGCAAAGAAGAGGCTCGCATGGCCGTACGTGTCATATGATAATGTGGAGTAAAGTTACCTTTCTGAAGAAAATAAAACGAAGACAGAGACCAGAAACCTACAAATGTAGGAAATATACCACGAAAATTATTCCGAAAAACATCTTGCTAACCGTTAACTCTTTCACCCCTAGAGTCCATTATGGAGACATGTAGTGTAGTTCTAACTTTTGAGTCTGTTGACGAAATACTATGGTGTGACCATTCAAATGAAACCTCTTCAGCAGTACTTTTGCATGGTACCATTTGTTCTAACTTTTGAGTCTTTTGATGAAATACTATGGTGTGACCATTCAAATGAAACCTCTTCAGCAGTACTTTTGCATGGTACCATTTGTTTTAGCTTTTCAGTCTGTTGATGAAATCCTATGGTGTGACCATTCAAATGAAACCTCTTCAGAAGTACTTTTGCATTGTACCATTTGTTTTTCAACATTTTACCTGATGAAATTTGGGGGTTTTCTTTAATCTTGGCACTCTTGGAAGTGAAAGGGTCAACTGATCAACTAACAAACCAGACACGAATCACTGAACTTAGGGGCTACAACTTAAACACTCGTACTGGACTTATGGAAAATGAAAAACAGCTAAGAAAATACTTTTTCCCAACTCACCGGCGGTCCAGGAGGACCGGGAAGGCCTGGGGAACCCTGAATAATATAAAAAGAAATATTAGTCTGTTGATTAATGGTATGTCGCACAGGGGAGTGCAATACTGAGCACTACACAACAGACGAAGGCAAGTTAGAAGGATGGGATAATTTACCTGAAGTCCCTCGTCTCCCTGTTGTCCTGCTTCTCCCTGCAAAAATTAACAAATTATGTTACGAAATGATATCCAATCCATGCCAGTCTGTATTATTAAGTTTATAATGTAGTGGGGAAAATTACCACCGGTTGCGTTTAATCGAAAATTTGAACTAACTGGCCGTATCAAACGTGGCCTGATTGGTCATCAGATCGTTAAAGTTTGAGCGTGAGTTGGGTGAACTTTGGTGCAAACTGTCGACCAGAAACGTGTTTGGCTTACAGACATGTTCCGCAATGAGTTAAATGTGTTAAATGCTAAAGAGGTTAATCTTAGCCACTGTAAAGCGCAGTTTCTTCAAATTCAATTACAACATTCGGAGCGCGAAAGCTCTAGTAACGGCCTGGCACGTTTAGTACCAAATCAAGTCATGTTTTGAGATGACGTTTTCATCCAATTAAATATATACTAACTGTTAAATCTTACAAAAGAAGTCAGAGGATTTATTACACCTTGTTTCCAATGTAACCTGGTGGACCAGATGCACCCTGAAAAGTAAACAAATGAAACTCTGTGTTAATACACCTGTAGGATATTTATCCAAGGGTAGCCGTTGGTTTCTCCGCGAGTTAGTGAGCCGCCCAGAGGACACCATGCTGACTCATTACTCGCCACCCGCATATGAGTCTCGTGCAAAACTCAGAGTGGATCCACGCGCGTTGGTCTTGGGAGGGTTCAGGGGTTGCCCCTCCCCCCTTTCTCTGCAGAATTCTTCCAAACAAAATCGAGAAAGAAGCAGACTATTTCAATGTGAAAACGAGAAACGAGAAGTTATGCCTATGTAACTGAACTAACTTGAGTGACTGATTTCGGACGAGATGGAACCCCCACCCTTGCAAAAAGGCTGGGTATGCCCCTGGGCCTTGTTGGAAAGCCGGTTAACGTTAACCCAGGTTTAACTTAACCGAGGATTTAACTTCTCTTGTTAGAAGTGTTTTCAAAAGCTAGTTATAAATTACATGCGAAGCCAAATCAAAGACGAAACTAAAGGGCAAAAATACTTTGGAAAAATCTGATTTATTATTTAACTGGAATCAAAATTGATGCTAACCCTGGGTTAGCTTAACTGCGCTTTGAAGAACCCGACCCTGAAGTACCTGCGTATAAGTCAAACAAATATAACTAAGAACAGAAACACTTTACTTACGCCGATTCCTTGTGGTCCGGCGGGGCCCTGGGCTCCAGCAATACCATCCGGGCCCTGACGAATGAATATAACATGAAGTACTTTGTAAGAAGTCTGTAAGAGTCGTACACTTCTTAAGAGTCAACGTTAGCAAAGCCTAAAAAGACTTGTTACCTGTTCTCCGCGTTTTCCTGGTGGTCCTGGGACACCAAGGTTACCAAAAGCACCCTGAGCAAGAAAAATAGAAAAGTGATTTATGAAATGGCGCCTTGTATTGCTGATAGGAACCTGGAACGAGGTTTACTCGGCTTGTCGTACCTTTGGACCTTCATATCCCATGGGGCCTTGCTCGCCCATGTCGCCGCTGGCACCCTAGAATACAGAAAGTCATGTTTGTTAACTGATCAGTGGCATGTATTTACTGTGTTGGCGTAGTGTAAAGAAATATTAAAATAAATAAATTGACTTTGTTTAACGAGGGTGCCACTTAACAGTCATGTGACTGACAAACCTGTG
The DNA here is from genome assembly GCA_022457155.1 of Cladopsammia gracilis. NCBI lineage: Eukaryota > Metazoa > Cnidaria > Anthozoa > Scleractinia > Dendrophylliidae > Cladopsammia > Cladopsammia gracilis. The sequence goes on from JAJGOT010000429.1 coordinate 620,088, forward strand.
GCCCTCGAATTCCAGGTTGAATTGGAATTTAGAAATGTTAGTTTTGGAGGAGAGAAGAAAAACCGGAGGACCCGGAGAAAAACCCTCGGAGTAAGGATGACAACTCAACCCACATATGACGCCGATCCCGGGAATCGAACCCGGGTCACATTGTTGGGAGGCGAGCGCTCTGACCAGGTCTTTGACTAAATACGACTCGTGAAAATCAAAAGGCTCTAAGAGCCATCTCGTGAATACAAAACAACGTAAGGTTAAGTCCACAGATCGGTTTTAATTTTCCATACTGAAGTTGAAGTCAAAGAATTGAAGAGTAAACCATAACATCTTAGCGTAATAAATATGCATTGTGTGAAACGAGACTGTCTAGACAAGTGGTTGACGTAATTACACTGGGGAATCAAAAAACGTTTACTAAAGTAATCATCTTTTAACACGTAATACACTGGGGAAATAAGAAAACGTACTATATACTATACTATATTTTGCTCAACACTTCGCGTATTTACGAGATAAAAAGATATAAAACAATGAAACAATGACTATAAAGCGGTTGAAATCGAAAACTGAATAAAACGCATCGTTATCCACTGTATCAAAAACTTCACTCTATATGCTAAATTGCTAAATCGATAAATGACAACAAAACATTTTATCAGACCTTCTGTCCGTCAGGTCCTTTTTCTCCCTTTTCTCCAGGCTCACCAGAATCACCCTGTAAAGAGCAAAACATGTCTTAACAACAAACGATCGATCATTAAAGGACTGGACACCATTCTTATCGATTATATGAAAGGATTCTTTTGCGTTTATTGCTCCAGGTACTCAATCTCAAACCCAGTACTTTCACTGTCATTTCAGTGCAAACAAAAGTGAGTTTGGGAATAAGATTTCCAGTTGATGGGTTCGTCATTTTATAGAAACATTCGTTAGTAAACCAACAAAAGAGGGCAATCTTGCAAAATAACTTCAAAGCTTGTCGTTATTGTCAAATACGTTATATATTATGATGTATTCTTTAGATTCAGCCATCAAAGTGAGGACCTTCATTCATTTTCATTCAGAAAACATTTCAATTAGTACTTACTGTGTCACCTTGTTTCCCAGGCAACCCGGGGACACCTGTTGGTCCAAAGGGTCCCTGATAAAGAAGACGCAATAAATGTTTGGTTGTAAAATAACTTTAACCATTTAACGATATAAAAGAAACGGTATAAGGGATACGGTGTTCTAGTAAGAGGTGTTGACCTCATGTTGCGTCCTTTGATAAGACACTCAAATTCTCACAGGTGCAAAATGAGTTGCCAAGACCAAAATAAAAAATACGTTTGCAAAATATCGAGAAGAAAAGAACATCACCAATGATTTGAATGGTCCACCTAGCATCAAATGAAAGCACTGTTGGCAATAGTTTTGTGTTTTATCCACGCATAAAAATATTAGAACCTTTACCAATGGTAAACTAACACAGCCTCCAAAGAAACGCAATATTCCAAGTCGTTATTTCGTCAATGTCTCAATACTTGGCGATTTGTGCATTCGTTTTTTGTGCATTTAATGACCAGTTTGAGGTGCTATATCAAACACTCGAAAGAGTGTTTCATAGTGTTTCGTTTCGATTAAAAAAACTCGGCTGTGACTGGTTTTGTGCAACCCACCTCTCGGTATTTCGAAATCTTCATAAAACTTTCTTCCTAGTGTTTGTTATATTACTTACATCTTCTCCAAACTGTCCGCGGGCTCCTTGATGACCACGCCCTCCCTGCACCCCTCTCTTTCCTTGGGGACCAGTAGGACCTGTTGGACCAGCTGTTCCAGGCATGCCCTGGAATTAATGTCGTAATTAATCACTGACATAAGCTTACACGACGGATACCTCTCTAAAAATGTTAACAGACACTTGAGAAGTGTGTTTTTCGGTAAACACTTACTTCGGAGCGAAGAATAGATGTTGAATATGTCAGCAAATACGATTTGGGGAAGCAATTTTTGTATAACAGTAGCAAATATGTGACCCCATAATAATAGCCAGAAGTTATAATGTTTGACAGGTCCGACATTATCCTGTCCACTATATCGTATTGCCTGTTTAACAATACTGCTGTCCATTTTAGAGATATGTGACTAGCAAATATCACTGGATATTATTTCAGTAATCACTAAGGTGTCTGGTCTTGAACAGGAAAGAGAGCCTTTGCCTTCAAGCATTTTCTGAGTTTAATAGCCTCAACGGCGATATTAGTTACTTCGTTCAGATGTAAGAAAGGTGCAGAAGATAAAATATGTAAGGTGACACTATAACAAAATGCAACAAACCTTTTCCCCAGGATTTCCAGCTCCTCCCTGTGGTCCTGTATTTCCTGGTGGACCCTGAGAGACACAAAAGATTAACGCACTTCCCACAGAACCACAACCATTCACATAAAAGGCATCTTAACGTGCTATTTTTATATCACAACAAACACAAATACCGACAACGGTATAAATGTCTAATAAGATATCCCCCTTTACATCACAATAGCCACCTACAAAAGTGCAGAATGCGTTAAATGCCTTAGTTATTTTTCTTACGTCTTCTGCCTTGTCTCCGCGCTGTCCGCTCTTCCCTGGAAGTCCAATGCTACCCTAACGAATAGCAAATTCGGAACAAATGTTGAAATAAAACCTTTCTTTTAAATATCAGTTCAAATTTTGACTTAATGTCAACATTACCCAACCTTTATTCCTGTGGCTCCATCTTCGCCATCACTTCCTGCGTCTCCTCTTTCTCCCTTTAAAATGATACAAAAATCAAAATGAAGTTATTTTCACGCTTTATTACTGATAAGTCAAAAATTGGTCGAGCCACGTTTTCTAACCTCGGTTTGTTTCGCGCGCAATCTCTGTAAGAGGGAGGGGGGGGGGGGGGGGTTACAGTTGAATTTAAATATAATAGTAACATTTTGAAAGAATTAGTAAAGGACGGAAAATTATTTTTGAAACACTAACAAACAGTTGATACCATGTGCAAGAGCACCCAGATCGATGGCAGACTTCTTGGGTGCCCATTAAATCTCCAATATTTCTTAGTTTTCTAAGTTTCACAAATGCCCCCCTTTATTGCTGAAAGGAAGCTTCACAATAATAGGAAGAGCCGAAAATAATCACCTTTGATCCTTTGCTTCCTCTTTTTCCAGAAGGACCACGACCACCAACGTTTCCCTAAAAATACAAAGTATTTTCCTCATTTAATTGCTACAGTTAATATATTGTAACAAAACAGTAACAGAAAAACATAACAAATTAAAAACTCACAATTGGGCCTTGATTTCCAGAGGGGCCAACTGCACCGGGATTACCCATGGAGCCCTGTTGAAGCAAATATGGTAGATATGAATCATTCGTCAAATTCTACTTATTAATATAAAGAAGAATGACATTCAAGTTACATATCAACGAGAAGCTATACTACCCCTCCTACCTGGTCACCATTTTTTCCAGCCGTACCAGATATGCCAATAGAACCATCTAATCCCTGAAATGAAATCCAAACTTCCAAATCAAGTACAGCAATCTTAAAGTACTCGTATAAGTTCATGCATTGTTACGATATAGGAAGTTTGCAATTCAGTGTGCCCCAAACCGGAGTAATGCAAATCACAGCAGACGCAGACAATCCAATGAACCAATCAATTCTCAAGGCAAACACATGCAGTTCGCGCCAAGCGCGGGAAAAACACGCGCGAGAAAGTCGCGTTTGTTTTTTTGTTCACATGTAATTGGCTGAGAAATCAGTACGATTTTTTTAACCAATCACAAGGCGAAGTAATGTACACTACACCCCATTAAAAACCGCTTTCTGCAGATAATTGTTGCAAAAACTTACGGGAAATCCCGGCTGGCCACGAGAACCAGGACCTCCAACATCTCCAGTAGCTCCCTGTGAGAAAAATCAAAACTAAATAAATATGAATAATATCGTTAGTACTGATGTATATATTTGATAACCACAAAAGTGCGTAGCAAACGACACACTCGCAAAAGACACAATGTTTTAATGCATTGTTTTTATTCGTGTAAAAGTTGTCTTATCCGGTTTTATCACCTTGGCGCCCTCTTGTCCTCGTGCACCATCAACTCCTTCCACGCCGGATTCTCCCTGGAATTAGAAGATCATTGTAAATAAGGGTAGAAAATGATGTTTGTTTGACTGACATCGAAACAAAAACACGTTTGAACTGCGCAGTCTGAAAATGAACAATCCTACCGATACTCCGCGTTCTCCTTGCATTCCCTTGGCTCCTGAAACTCCTGTAATTCCCTGTCAAACAAAATGAAAAACAGAGCCTTAATAAAACGAGACGCATAATTAAACGAGGTTGTAGTGGCCCGTTTTTAAAGGACAATTGCAGTTGAAACGTTCAATAACTACTAACCATTTCACCCCTGCTTCCGGCTTCTCCTTTAGCACCAGCTGGTCCTGGAACACCCTAACATAACAAAAACAAACGGTTAATGCAATTCAATGGAAGACACAAGCACGCATTGTGGACCGATATATTTATAAAGAGGAAATAAACTAAAGCAATTATTACAATTATCATTTTTTAAATAATGCCTGTTTACACACAATAGGTTGTCTAGTGTGATTTTCTAGGTTGTTACGATTGCGTACATTAATTTTTAAAAGAGATAAATATTCAAACAAAACCACAGAAATAAATGGTTGGTACCTCTTGTCCAGACTCTCCTTTTACTCCAGAGACTCCTTCTTCTCCGCTTGGACCCTGAATCGATTAAACGTGATGTCAAATACTTAAAAATAAAAATACGTTCTTTACTTTGCCTTGCCTTTCCTGTTCTTTGGAAGTCGCTTAAACTTTCGGTGCTTTCGTATATTGTTACTCGGTACAGATCAGACTTCTAAACTTTACTTGCCTTTGGTCCTGAAACACCCACGGGTCCTGGTAGTCCTTTTCCCCCCAAAGAACCCTTCATAAAAAATAAACAATTAATTAATTAATTGATTTATTAGATGGCACGTGGTCATGGCTGATAAATATGGGCAATGTTGGCCTCGTTCTTACCATTTTGCCTGGGTAGCCCACGCGACCTTTGACCCCAGCATCTCCTTTCTCTCCCTGAAACATTATTTATGAAAATATTAGAACCAGAGTGGAATTATATTTATTTAAATACAGTGGTAAGAAGTGTTAATTTCCGTCATGGATATATAGTTTTTTCTTACCCTCTCTCCCTGAGCGCCATGAGATCCTGATAAACCATTATCACCTGGCTGTCCCTAAAGTAACAGAGCAATTAATTATCGTACTTATAAAACAATTATAACAAATTAATGAGTTTTTCGCAGTTCATGATTTCACCCACAGACTCAAAGTTTGAACCATTTTCTATAGTAAACCAAACAGTACCAAAGGAAGGTACTGCTCAGATGCTATCATTTGAATGGTCACACTTGAGGATTTCATCCACAGACTCAAAGTTTGAACCAACCATCTTGCATAGTATACCAAACAGTACCACAAGAAAGTACTGCTCGTGATCAATATCTTTCATTTGAATGGTCACACTTTACGATTTCATCCACAGTAGTAAAAGTTAGAACCACCTTATATTATGCAGGATACTAAACAGCGCCACACAAGTGCTGGCCAATAATTGTCGTTTCAAGTGGTCCCTTATACTTGACAGCTTCGAACACAGACTCAGCAGTAATGGGAGACACATAACATGGTTTAACGTTTGATCTGAAGCCTTAAATTTCTACCAGTTATGATATAACCAGTTATGATATGTTTTACCCTGACTCCTTGATCGCCCGCTTCTCCTTGCTTGCCGTTTTCGCCGTTTGCTCCCTAAAAACGTATGCAACATAGTTAATTAAGAGAATTATGCATTTAGTTATCACCTCTATTCGCATTGGCGAAGGATAAACAGCTTGTGTACGATACACCCTTTGGACCAGGTTATTCAAAAGGTGGATAGCGCTATCAACCGGATAAATCACTATCCAGCGGATAACGCAAAGGATTTTGTTAAGACTAATCCACTGGATAGTGCGGATTTATCCGGTGGATAGCGCTATCCACCTTTTGAACAACCAGGGCTAGATTGTGACGTTACATTTAGAGATAATGCTATTTATACGTGCATATTTTAAGTGATTAAAGTGCACAAAACCAGGAGCCCATTACCCGGGGCGTGCAACTACCATAAATTCGTGCAACGGCGTTTTCACAAGTAGATTTATTTTTAGATAAGCCTTTCCCGCGAATTGGTTTCGGAAGGCCAATCACAAGCAATTGCATAATTGATAACTATTCACATGTTCACATTCCTGTGTCGTGAATGTCTGATTTCCAGTCGCTATGTGAATATGTGAATAGTTATTAATTACGAAATTGCTTGTGATTGGCTTTCCGAAACCAATTCGCGGAAAAGGCTTATCTAAAAATAATCCTACTTGTAAAAACACCTTTTCACGGGCGCAGTATGGAAGTTGCACGCTCCGGGATTATGGGCTCCTGACAAAAACTCATCCAATTATTTTTATCAGCAAAGCCGAGGTATCACACGTTATCAGGTTAAAATATTAAATGGGTCCTAACCTTCTGTCCTCTAACGCCCCGACGGCCTGCCCTTCCAAGAGAGCCTGCAAGTCCCTGTAGTGAGAACATCAACAATTGGACAGTGAAATGGAAACAAGAAAAAGAACCAATATTGCTATAGTTTTTAATGATGAAGTAGTTATCAGTATTATTAGTTAATATACCGTTTCTCCCTTAACGCCAAATTCTCCTGTCAGTCCCATGGGTCCTACAGCACCCTAAAAATATAGTATGAGAAATAAATAGACTTGTAAAGAAACGTCAAAATAGGTACACACTTACAACTTATCTTGCAAGTTGCATGACAAATTCCTTGTGTAAAGAACCCTGCAGCGGGCATGTACGTGGTTGTTTTGCTGCATTTGCTGTTATTAGGCTGATTCTGCATTGCCAACTATTAGAACAAGTTTTTCAAGGTATTTATTAAGAATAAGAACGGACTTTTTACCCTTGGTCCTTGTCCGCCATCTTGTCCCATCAAACCTGGCGGACCTGGTTGTCCCTGCGACCATCAAGAGAAAAACGACATCAAGTTAAAGACATATGACCTGGAAAATGCCTCTCTCAAAATACTGTTTATTATTCCATCACTACCATTACTGCTAACAAACATACAGAGTGCCTGCCTGGCTGGCTGACTGAATGATTGTTCAAAAGACAACGTGACTGATCATCTCTTCGCCAAATAAAACAACCATAACAAGAGAACGCTCGTCCGGGACTTTCCAAAAAGCCTACCTAATGTGGCAGCAAATTGCACTGTCTAGTTAAATACGTTTCTGGCAGAGGGTGTTTAAAGCATTTTACCGTATGTCCTCGTCTTCCAATGTCTCCTTGTTCACCTTGAGGGCCAACACCTCCCTAGAGGAAAACCAAGGATGATAATTTCGTTGAACTAAGCTCATGATAAACTGTTTATAAAGCAGTTGCACTACATAATAAGATAATATAACAACTTACTATTTCTCCTGCCACTCCGTTTATCCCAGAAGTACCAGAGGTTCCCTATAGGAAAAACCGCCTTTAATAATGCATCATTAATTAGTTTTTTATTCATTGTTGAAAGAAATTATGTGCTTGCTTCGCTTATAAGATTTTTAATCGGTAAGACCAAATGAACGTTCTCGGCGAACATTCCCAACACACGTTGTAGTAGGCACAATATTTGTTGAATGCCTAAATTTTGCTCATAAAAAATGAAATTTGTGTAAGTCAGTCGAAGTATTTAGTACTGTAGTGTAAATTGGTGACACTATAAATCAGAATCGTAATTAGTGGGAGGCACACCAGTTGGTTATTTACATAGCATGAGCAAGAATTTGAACAAGGTACTACATTAATGGCCAAAAGAAAAGATAGATTCTCTACCAGGTGACCAAGAAATGAAGCATGAAAGTGTTTGAAAACTTGGGTTCCCTGTGCAAGCATGTTAATAATATTCTTGTACCTCTTTTCCTGGGATTCCTGTTTCACCCTGATCACCTTTCGAACCCTAAAAGCGAGAGACAACAGCGCGCAAGTTAAAAGAAATGTAAATGGTGCGAGAAAATAATTCCTCCCATTCTTAAGACGTTCTTCTCTACTTACCATGCTGCCTTGTACGCCGCGTTCTCCCCGATTGCCTCGGGGACCCGTCTGACCCTGAGGATAAAGGTACAAGTTAAAGCGGTATTTATTAAATGGAGTATGCATAAATATTTGTGATCTAAAACGACCAAAACAAACTAACAAGGTGCCAGGAAAAATTTGTCATCTACTCACCTTTTCACCAGACAACCCATCTTCTCCGCTTTCACCACGAGGTCCTGCAGAACCCTGCAGAAGAATCATACAACGTTAAATTCAAAACATCTGTTTTAGCCTCCCAAGTGAGGCCGATTGGGTGAGCAAAATATAGTGCTATTTGGGGGCTACTATGTCACGAGGATTTGGCTGATTGTTGGTCAAAACTCTAATAAAATTACTGGAATTCGGGCTCGAACACATCTTTTGAATTTACATTGCAGGGGGGTCCTGGGGTGCTTGCTACCGCCCCTTTGTGAGACAATTTTAGCAAAACACATAGCGTGGATGTTGACATGACAATCTGGTAAGTACCCTGGGTTGACACAGTGTGCCCCCCCCCCCCCCCCTGGAAAAATCCTAGCTACGCCCCTGCATTGTAGTCATTTTTTAATCAGAATGGTTTTTTTTTAAAAACAGTTTTTAATTATAGACATACTTTCTGTTGAGGGATGCCATATATTAGAGGATATACTGACTTACCTCTGCTCCAACCGCTCCTGTTTCACCCGGCTTTCCTATTGGTCCTCTAATTCCCTAAAAATAGCGAAGGTGTACTATGATTATCTCCCGCATGCCAAGTCAAAGGAAACTCAAAACATGTTCCAAGCCTACAACTGTGGGTATTAGATGGCTATTAATTTCCGTCCACGGTCCAGTGATTTCAACTTACTTTCTGTCCACCTTGACCACCGATGCCAGCAACTCCACGTTTCCCTTTTAGACCCTAACGAACAGAGATAAACTTATTAAAGATTCCAAAGAGAAGAAACTAAGGAGCCTTCAGTATGTTCTGGACATTATCGCAATACAGGTAGAAGATGTGCCGAAGATTTCCGAAGATTTTCGAAAATTCTCCGAATACTGTCCCGACGTTTGCCGAAGAAGTCCGAAGATTTCCGCAGAAGATCCGAAGATGTTTCGATTATAGACCAATACCTTTGAAACCTTTGACAAACAGCTCGTTTGACATTAATTCTTTCTTTACAGTGAAGATAAAATTGATATCTTCACATGTGTCGAGATACGAGTTTTCCGCGGTTGGAGAAATCCTCGTATGTTATGGAAGTTTATATTAAAAAAAAATCCCTCTATTGATGTCTATAGATAATTCCTTATAGGATTAGCTTAGGATAGGTTTTGTTTGGTGCTAATGTGACCTAATCATGAGAATCTTCTTCAAAAAGGATAATCGGCTACCTCAACCTAGCAGGCAAATTTATAAGAATTAAACACGAACGATGTGTTTCAAATAATCTGTTCTTTTACGTGCTTGAACACATCCTACTGGTTGCAGGTATAAGGCTTGTATCTTCTGTGTGAGTTCGTTGTTCTGTTTGCAGCTTTCCATCTGTCAGCAAAATTATTGCCACACTGCTTTTATGCATCAGGCTTTTCTCTTGTATACGTTTATGTGTATGTCTGCAAATTTTCCGCAGGCAAAACACTTGCCACATTACTTACGTTCAAAAAAGTTTTGTATTCGTCCTTTTCATGCACTTTTTGTAGCTTGTTTCGTTTTCTTACCATATATCCTTTTTTTCCCATGAATCCTATTAGTCCAACCTCTCCAACTGGTCCCTAAAACAAGAAACGACACCACAATTCTGTTAACAAACAGCTTACGTGTAACGTAATTTTCATTTTTTTGTACTTACAGCTTCTCCTTGTTTTCCAGGCTCACCATCATACCCACGTTCTGCCTGACAACAACAACAAAAAATATGGCTTAGAATAAACATAAATAAAAAACTAATATTACGATATTCTTATAAAAACCGACGAAATCGGCAGTAGCAATTAAAGGTCTTACAGTAATTAAACCCACTTACTGGAGTTCCAGGATTCCCTCCTCTGCCCGGCCGACCGCCTCGTCCGCGAGGGCCCTGGGATAAAAAATAAGTTCATAAAAGACCATAAAATGACGACTGACTTCGTACGATGACTTTAAATAAGGCAGTTGGTGGGTGGAGATTATTTCACGCCCCATATTCGAGTGCAATCATACTGAATACGAAATGACCTGACATACGAATGGTCTCCTCATTTTTCTCAAGGGTAAACCAGCGGGTAATCACGCGAGCGATCACGAACATCGCTTCCCGCGGGTAGAAGTCAAGCGCAGAAAGGAGAGAAGTCGCGTCTCCTCGCGCGCGGCAGGCGATGTTTGCGTTCGCTCGCATGACCACCCGCTCGATTATTCCTGAGAGAAATGAAGAACTACTCTTAGCCAAGAAATGCCGGTCTAAGAAAAATGTTTCGTTCATCACGGAAGTCCATTTTCTCACAATAGAAGTGAATCTTACCACAGGTCCGGGAGATCCTGGAGGGCCTGCACTTCCTTGTTCACCCTACATGAAAAGGAATACGTATAAGCCTAGTTTAGGAGGACAGTCAACGAGATACAATGATCAGGGTTAAATGAGGGTTTTAGTTAATTCTCAGCATCTAATGTCAGTCCGGTCAGACTAAAATGTCTAAAATAGGAGAACGTAAGCGTTGACTCTCCCGTACCAGGCAAATGACCATGAACTCTTTCAAGAGTTGAGTGAGGTTGCATAAGAGTTGTAGAAAAAAGCACAGCGAAAGTTAACATGATCTGTCGTAAACTTTCGTGGAATCTGGTCCTATGAACAGGATCGATCTAAAAAGACATAACTTACTGTGGCGCCCTTGTGCCCGTGAGGACCTCTGCTGCCCCGATGCCCAATAGGACCCTGGAAAATTGGACAAGAAAGCATGAAAACGAATTATTAGAAAATAATTGTTTCGAAAAGGTTGTCTTTCGCGAGATAAGTAATAGTTTAGAGAAATTTGTTACCGTGATTCCCGTACTACCATCTCTCCCAGTCAAGCCACGCCCTCCGTATACTCCCTGCCAATTAAAACGAAATTTATGCGAGTTAAAACGAAAAGCTAATGAATTTGTTAAGTTTATATAAAACATCTCTGATGGAACTAATATACATAATCGTGATCACAGAAGAATGTAACATGATGTAATAATCCATATGAGAATCCACAGACCTGGTCTCCTTCTCGACCTGACGGGCCCGGAGGTCCTTGGTTTCCCTGTGCTCCCTGTAAAAAACATTTTTATTAGCAGCGAAGACTTTCGTACTTTTTATTTAAGGCAATTCTACATGTGACCGTTCAAATGAGAGCAACTGAGCAGTACATTCTTGTGGTACGGTTTATTATGCTGTACAAGGTGGTTCTAACTATTGAGTCTGTGGATGAAATCCGTCCTAAAGTGTGACCAGTCAAATGAAAGCTACTGAGCAGTACTTTGCTGTGGTACTGTTTATTATGCTGTACAAGGTGGTTCTAACTTTTGAGTCTATGTATGAAATTCTAATTACATGTAAATGAAAGGCAGCAAGATGAACTCTCCTACAGCGTTTTATTATTTTAAAAGCAGTTTCGGCTTTAAAATCTAAAACAAACTGAACAGTGAGGTTACAGGAGGATTAAGGTGATGTTACACAGGAGGATTCACAACGACACGACGATTTTTAGCGCAACATAGGTGCACGGACGATTTTCTTCGCAATTTTTTCGTTGCAAGTTTTTGATTCATCTTCAAGAAACTTGCAACGCAAAAAAATGAATTTTGCTCAAATTGTTTCGTGTAGCATAAAAAAAAAGGTAAAGTCGCACTCGGGCCAAGATGGCCCACACGGCCGGAGCTTAACCCGGTTTCCGTAGCATGAAGCAACTAGGAATATTGCTACTCCCCCCTGGATGGGATGCTAGTCCATCGCAGGGTTACCCCCAGCATTTTGTCGCCGGTACCCATTTATACACCTGGGTGGAGAGAGACAGTGTGGAGTAAAGTTTCTTGTCTAAGGAAACAACACGACGGCAGAGACCAGGCTCGAACCACCGACCTTCAGGTTGAAAGTCCGACGCGCTAACCACTAAACCACCGTGCCGTAGCATACCTGTCGTTAATTTTTGTTGCGCTAAAAATCGTCGTTGCGAACGTCCCGTGTAACATCACCTTTAGACTCGCTATACTCTTTTTTTTTTACTTTTAATGAAACTTATTTTTTTTAAATGAGAACTTCTTTAACGACGCGAGACATATTCCAAGTCATTAAAGTATGGTGTTGACATAAGCTAACAATACCATATATAGGAGCAACCGATACCTTTGATCCTGTTCCTCCCGGCAGACCCCGGGCTCCTGGAGCACCCTGCCGACCCTGAGGAGGAAAGAAATACCTCAGGCACAGACACACGGGTGGTACTTACATGAAGAGTAGTGCCTAACGTTAACTTGTATTGTACACTTACAAGTCTGCCCTTGTTTCCAGACCCCCCGCGTTCTCCAGGTGCTGCGTATTCACCCTGTAAAAAACAACGAAAGCTGATAGGTTATCACACCATTGTGAGGCGCGAAATATCGCAAATTAGCACATTCACTGGTACATTCAGACCTTGTCTCATGAAATATGGCTCTTACTATGACCTGTCGATGAAATACTTAAATGTGATCATTCAAAGGTTTTAAGCATTTCCTGTGGTAATATTTGTTATCGGCTGTACAAGGAGGTTCTTACTTTTGAGTCTGTGGATGAAATCCTTAAGTGTGACTATTCAAATGAAACCTTTTAATCAGTTTTTTTCGGGATGTTGCTTGTTTTTCAATATTTTGCAAAATAAAAGTTTGGACTCTTTTCGAATTTTGATTATGTTATTTTTTGGAGTAAGAAAGTGAATAAATTTTACTCGTCCTACCGGGGAGCCGGAACCTCCTCTCGGTCCTGAATCACCAGCGTTTCCCTGCAAACAAAGTGAGAGATGCAAAGAGATTTTTTCTCATAAAACGCGCGGTCAAGGAAACTAAGCTGAATGTTAATGTAATACCTTAATTTGTTTTCACACGTTTTTGTGGGTGCATAAAATTTCTCTTCCAAAATTTCCGAACATTTTCCGAAGATAATGGAAAGTTTATGCTGTGGGTTTCAGAGGTTTTCCTCGACCACTTTCTTGGAGGGTAGAATGTTTTTTATTATTTTCCCGCAAAATCCCTGAAAATTACCGAGGGTTGCCGAGGATTTTCAGTCAAAGACCGTCCGAATTTGTTTCGACTAATCGTGCACTCGCGCAGATATCAGCATCTTTTCAGTGTAAGAGAAATCAAATCCTTGTCAAGATGGGAATTAACTAAATAAAGTACACTCTTTTTTATATATAAGAACCTCTTTTTATAAGAACGTTGGGGTTGAGATTGGCCGGAATTTTAAGAACGTGCCAAGAACGTACCCAGACTGAGATGTTCTCTAGACCGTCTCTATCGATCATGTTAACAAGCAAGCATGTTTAATAATTGGCAAATTTGTAGAACTTTACCTACATTTCTTTCTTCTTATTCAGGACTATGATTAGCCTGTTCCAGGCTCCGAGATAGTGGGGAACGCGCGAAGTAAGAAAAGGGAAAAAATCGCGGGGGAAGTCGGGTGAGGGCGGTCGGCGGACCTGACCTTCCTCTCCCAGTTCCCCCGCGATTTTTCCCTCTTGTTTTAACTTCGCGCGTTCCCCGCTATCTCGGAGCCTGGAACAGGCTAGACTATGATTTACTGAAATACTGCACCATGTATCCTAAGAACGTGCAAAGAATGTTTTTAGGCTGAAATCGTCAAATAAATAAGAACGTACAATCCCAGCTCAACCTCAGCTCAAAAATTAGACGTTCTTATATAGAAAGAGTTTTATCCGATTTTAGTGTACAACGTTTAAATATTTGCATCTTGTCGATAACACGAAAGTAGTAATGGCCAGCGGACAGTATTACTCTTTCTCCAGGGGCTCCCTGAACGCCTTCCGGTCCCGTGATGCCTCTGTCGCCCTGCAAATGAAAGAGGACAGGAAAAAACACTGAGAGGGTTTTAATAGGCTTAAGGTTCAGCATGCTTTTTAACCGTCAGGTTCAAATGACGCAGTTTGTTTTACTTCCAGTCATATACACGGGATGAAGCATTAGGCGTCAAATAAACGAAAATTTATCCGCGTCAACGTTGGATCGCCGTAAAAGATAGCTCATGTCAACAAATCGACCAGAACTCTAGTTTTCCAGTTGACATCTCGGTTCAGAAAGAAGAAAAACATTTTTTTTTTTCATTTGTGGTTGACTTCCATCTGTTTGGAGAAATCTTAAATTTACATTCAGTGAAAAGATGTGGTGTGTTTTTGTCCAAATTCATCCATGATATCGTGCTACATAGATACAAATTAAACCATGTTTTATAAGCAATTTTGGCGTATAAAGCTGACCTCTCTTCCTTTAAAGCCAGCACCGCCTTGGACCCCATCATCTCCGTTGTTTCCGATGGGGCCCTGTTCTCCACGGGACCCTCTTGAGCCTCTTTCTCCCCGGTATCCTAGGGGACCTTTTCTTCCCGCGTGTCCTTGTGACCCTGGCTCACCCGGTGGGCCGGGGAAACCCGGGGATCCGTCTGCTCCCTTAGAACCCTGAAAAAAAGATGTCAGCGAATTGAAAGACTTGGAAACGTCACGTTTACAGTTAAGTTGGATTATAGAAAAGTTAACCAGTTGTGCCGTAAAAAGCGTGAGAGCCACACGGGAGTGTGAGGCGTCTCTCCCCAGTCCCACTCTCCATATTCACACTCGCTCCAGACCTTTCGTTCAAAGACCACGCGCATTCGTATGACCAACGCAAAAAACACGACTGTTTTGCAGTCTACACTAAAGAAACTGTGGTCCTGCGTCGGTGGGTGATTGGAACATTCGGTGGTAAGATATCACTCGTTCACGCATATGGAGTTGAACACTCGAACTGAAATTTCATATCTCCACGCACCCATGTATCACAAAAATTTGTTCAACCTACTTCATCTCCGATAACTCCTTCCTCGCCCGGTTTGCCTTGCAGTCCCTGGAGAGAAAAATAATAAATGGATGAATGGATTGAACGAGTCGATGAACGAAAGAACAAATAGATGAACTAAAGAACAAAGGAAGAAATAAAGGATAGAATATACGAACGTCAGTGATCAAATTGGATACGTTACTAACCCGATCACCAGTAAAGCCAACTGCTCCCTGTTTTCCGATGGCGCCTGTATCACCCTGTGAAAAGAAATCGAATCACTGATTCAAAACTATTGATATTAGAGCGCTTTTCAATTGAGTGTCGAAAGTAATTACACAATTGCTTTGGTACTGCATTGCACTTTGTGATTGGCTAAAAAATCTCGCGCCACTTTCTCAACCAATCAGAAGTAAAACCAAACCCAATCGCGACTTGCTCGCGCACTTGCTTTCCCGCGCTACATGTATTTGCTACGAGTTTTGATAGGTTCATCGGATTATCTGCGTCTGTTGTGATTGGCCAGAGTGATTTCTTTGGTTTGGATTTTATCACACTCGCGTGGAAACCGCCTTATAATATTTTTTTTACAAATATTTATAATATTACTTACAAATGTAGACCGACTACAGTCCAAATATGAAAATATCATAGATTATAAATCTGATCTATGATCTATATATAATGCTGGTAAAACAAAATCAATACAACAAAACAGTTCTGACCTGATTCCCATCCTTTCCAGCGATCCCGTCCGGTCCAGCTGGTCCCTGATAGAATGCAGACGTCACTGTTAAAGGAACATCAGAACACGAATAAACTGAAGGGGTCTGGACACGAATAAACTGTATGGGTCTGCTATCTGAATCAGTTCCAGAACCAAATGTAGGCCAGTTTTGGAAATTTAAAGCTAAACTGGCAGACAAACTTCGATCGTTATAAACAACATGCCGTTGGCATCGTCTTTGCTTCCAGTCCACCCTTAACTTTCTGTTGGAGAGTAACGGTTAAACGCATACGAGATTGAAACAAGTAAGAAAAAGACCAGGGTTTTCATCCACAGACTTCTAACTGCACAATAAACAGTACCACAGCTCAACAACTTTCATATGAATAAAATAAATAACATAAAAAATAAATAGGAATTTCAGTGGAATCCACGAGGTGAAATTTGCAAATGTTGGTTTTTGTGGCGGGAAAAAAACTGGAGTTCCCAGAGAAAAACCCTCGACGGAGCAAGGACGCCGGAGAAAGTTATGACACTTAACACAGACTCAATAGTTGGAACCAAATCTCACTACAATATCTTTTAGTATAGTATAGCTCACAATTTGAGGTGTCAAAACGAATATCCGTAAGAAACACATCCAAGTGTCGTATGCAATATAGCCTATATACAAACATCTTTTGGGGGGTGTTCACAAACCATCGATCAACAACAAAACGAATAAACAACACTTGAAGTGTCATTGGGAAATGTTGTGCAATCAGAGAGGAGATTCAGACTAAACATCACTGAACAACGTATTTAATTAACGCACACTGAGCGCATGCACAGCTTTTTTATGTTTTGTTTAACAGTCATGTGAACAATTCTCACCTCGTCACCGTCGTCGCCACGGAAACCCTTTTCTCCTGGGATACCGCGCCTCCCTCGATGACCGACTCGACCCAGCATCCCGTCATTCCCTGTGTCACCAAAAGGCCCCTGAAACATGAAACATGAGTACTGTCTATTGACCACCACAACATGCACAACACAGCATACAAGCGTATTTTGTTTCTAGGAATCCCACAGAATTAGCGAACGTTTTTCATTCAACTAATTTTTGTTGTTTCACGTTACCATGTTTTCACCGATAGCCTAGCTCTGCCGTTCAATATGAGAAAAATACAGACATAAAAACCACAATTCTTTGATTTGCTCTGATGAAAGGAGCTTTTAAAAAAGTGTATAATTCATTTCACCTGATATCCTTTCAAGCCAGGTAGTCCTGGTTTTCCTGGTTTTCCTCTTTCACCCTATCAAGAGTCAACATTATGTTGTCATCACGTTTTTTAACAGAAGTAAATTGCGACTTGATAACCATATACATCACATATTCTAAATCCATCATAGTTCAGTTCCTCAACACCCACCCCCCCCCCCCCACCCCCAAACCCCCTCCCTCTTCCGTCCTAATCCTCAAGTCATGTTCTCCTACTTATTGTCATGCGTTTTACACATGGGCCTCTGACTCGGATATGGAAGGCAACCTCATCCCACGCTTTGACATTAATAAATTGATTGATTGATTTGATTGAAACCTCCCTCAACCCGCCCTGGTATCATGTCTAGTGGGAGTTCATGAACGGACTGGATTACATCCATCGTCTCTATGTAACACTTACCCGAGTTCCGTCGGCTCCCGGTAAGCCGGGGGCACCGGGTACACCGGGCTCTCCCTGAGAAAAAGAAAACATTCAGTGCATTTTATCAATCAAACAGATTTCAGTTACGTTGACGATAGCATCAAAGCCATTAGACTTTCAGATGACTAACATGAAGTCATTGTGCCATGAGCCAAGTGGGTATTACTCAGACGTTCTCTGGTTTTCCTAACTTAAAGCTACTGGAAACACTGCAAAGTATATTGTCTACGAACACAGGATTTGAGAAGACTGTACCACGTGGTTTTGCTGACATTCTCTAACCCGGCGCTTTGAACACAAAATCCAAAATCTCGAAAAACTTCCAAAAACTCTCAAAAAAATAAAGCTTGAATATTTCGTTTTCGACTTTAAGTGGCAAAGAAAATTGTAAGGTACTTACATCTAAACCAATTTCACCTTCTCTGCCAGGGTCTCCAGTTTGTCCAGTCAATCCCTTTCAAAACGAAAATAGAAAGCTCGGCAAATAATGCTAGCAACAACAGAATAATGCTTCAAAATAACAATCATACGTCAGTAAGAAAAGTAGTACTGAAAATTAAAACACTCACCCTTATACCTGGAAATCCTGTGAGCCCTTTGTTTCCTTTCCGGTCCTATAAAATTAGAAGAAGAAAAAAACTAATTTCCTGATCTCAACCAATCAGAAGCAAAACTGCAACCAATTGTGATTTGCATCGCGCTTGTTTTGCCGCGTTTACCCGCGTTTATCCGCAACTGGCGCCATTATCTCTTTTCCCCGTGCTTTAGTCCTGGGTTTCCCGTTTTGCGGGTGCTTTCCACTATGCCAAAATTTCCGGAAATTTCGGTTGGAAATTTAATGGAACAGTCTGGACCAAGCGAAAAATTACCGGTCCAAGTGGACCTCTAGAGGTGGTCCACTTGGACCGGTTGGACCGGTCCGACCGAAATTTACCGTTCCATTTTCACAAATTCTTGTTTCCAGTACCGCTCTTCTGGCTCCCTCACTGAATTCACCGTCATGGCGGCCATGACAAACAAGAATACTTGTTATCAGTGTTCTATTTGTGACTATAAAACTACAGATTTGACAGTTCTGCTCATGCATGCATGTTCCACGATTTCCGGTACGTGACTGTATTATGAAATGTTCAACGTTTTGCGATTTTAAAGGTTAATCTTTAACCATTGCTCATGTTGACATTTTCCCGCGTGTTTTCTCAATTTCTGTTTACAGAAGTTGAATATTCTGAATGTCCACAAGTGAGTGGTGAAAGCCAAATGATGCCCCGTGCTTCAGATCCGGCTTTTTCCTCGCTCACAGACCAGCACAGTACCGGTACAAAGTCGGAGAAGTGGGAATTCAATTCGGTTGGTCGCTTCGATCGGAAAATGTCGTTCCATTATTCAGCGGTTGGTCCGAGCGGTCCCTGACCGGTCGGTCTCATATAATGGAAAGCACCCCTAATCTCTTACGCAGGCGTTATTCTGTCGTCACGTAACCGGGGAGAGCGTTGCATGATGACCCAAATTACGGCTGCGTAGGAGGCTACCCGTTTTCTTGCGCTCAAAATCAAGCGCTTGGAACCAGTTGCATATTTTCCCGCGCTTGGAACCATTTGCCAATGGAACTTTTCGCGGTTAACCTTTCTCATTTGCATTACAACAAAAATCAACGTGGTTGCGAGGCAATTTCGGGCAATTTTGTAGTTTCTGCCAGAAATTGCCTCGCAATCATGTTGAATTTTATTGTATTGCAAATGAGAAAGGTTAACCGCGAAAAGGGCTATTTTCCCGCGCTTGGAACTAGTTGCATGTTTTCCCGCGCATAGAGCAAGTTGCATGTTTTCCCGCGCTTGAAACCAGTTGCATGTTTTTCCACGCTTGGAACCAGTTGCATGTTTTCCCGCTCTTGGCAACTTTTTCCATTGTTGCTTTGAGTTCTTTCCCTTCCATCGGGTAATAACTTTGTTTAGTGCCATGAATGAAGGAAGAGTTTGCTTTTTTTTCATGCATTAGCCTGTGTACAGTTGTTCCCGCAGAGAATGGGGAAAAAAGGAAAAGCTCATCAGATACAGTTTAAATGTTTTAGACATAGTAGAGTAACTATGATACCTACCTTCCTTTCCATGAATCCTGCTGTCAGAATAATTGGACGAACCACAGGCCCTTTTTCGCCTTGTGTCGTCTCATACTATTAAGGATGAAAAATTTAATGTGAAACGTTCGCAGGTTAGCGGGTTAGGGTAACGGATTTAATAACATATTGAAATATGCAAGCATGGTAAACTTCCAACCCTTGCTTATTGATTAACCTCTGTTCTTGTACGATCTATGCTCACTTACCACTGTGTTGCCCGGGGATCCCGGTGGACCGGGTGGACCCGGAGGTCCTTGGATACCCTGTCTTCCCATGGAGCCCCGCTGACCCTGTTGAGAGTAACGAAGGAGAAATTGTTTAGTTCACGTCACAGAGACCTAGGACCTGCTACTTTAAGAACTTAAAACAAGATCCAAATATTGTCCTTTCCAGGAGGAAGAGGTAACTGAAAGAGACAATGACGCGTCACCTGCAGATGTTCTGTATACTTACCCTCCTTCCTTTTGCTCCCGTCGCCCCTGGGTATCCGGTATATCCCGGGTCACCAGGCTCCCCGCTGAGTCCAGGGTCTCCTGGTTCTCCGAAAACAGTAATGAGCTGATTCATGGAGAGATAAAAAAGCTTTTTACGATTTTTTTTTTTACTTCTGTCAGATGTAAAATTTAAAGCTACGAAAGTCAGGTATAATATTTTTTTAGCCAGTGAAGGACAACGAGGAGTGGTGTGTCGTGATCATATTTATTGGACTGATCAATTACAGTCTCGCACCACAGGTAGCCCAAGTTATAACTCACTGCTGAAACTCACTGGAAACGCTCTAAATTGCCCCCAAAACCATAGGCGTACGGGCAATTTTTTGCCAGGGGGGGCGGTGAACCATTTGCCCAAAAAATTCTTGCAAGTTGCCCAAATTTTTACGAAACAGTCGAATAGACTCGAGGGTCATACGATGCACTAACATAGGCCTACATATGAAGTGAAAATATTCTTATATATGAATCTATCACGTTAAAAGAAATAGCTGTCCGTCTCTGCCATTTCGACGGCCGAAGATATCAATGATGCGATCCATGTCATTGTTGACTACAGAGTTGGCATATGCCCTTTCAATGTTAATTGGTGCGATGTTACTGACACGTTGCCCCATGGTGCTGCGGAGGTAGGTTTTCAAACTGCGCAACGCACTGAATGATCGTTCTGCAGAACACGATGTAGCAGGTATTACTGCAAAGATAGTACCATATTAGAAAACTCTAGAAACATATCAAATAGATCATTCTCGTGTATTGTCTCCAGCCGATTTCTGAAATAGTCATGTAGCCTAATCAGCGCACACGTCGAAAACTCGCGTACATTTTTTTATCGGCTTCCAGAATCTTGCAGTCGATTTTGTAAAATTTAGCAACGCGGGAGAAGCTTTCTTTATCAGGTGTTTCACTGTGACAGATATTTCTCAAAGCACAGAGTATTTCCGGGTCATTTCCGCTAAACCTGAGCTCAAGCTCGGAAGCACCTTGTTGATGGACGCATAGTAAGTGTTAATACGGTGGTGCGATTCCGGTCTCAGCTGCATTTGTCTTTGCGCGTGTTCACCTACAAGTGCTTGAAGGCGGTGCGATGGCGTTTGTCTGGATGCCCTGGCTTCTCGTAATTCAAACTGAGAATTGGTCAGTCACTACTTCATTTTCAGACCCATTGCTGATGCTATCTGCCATACGCTGGTGAAACTTTCTTTACTCCGACACTGGCGTAGGGTCGGAATGGTCATGTCGGCATTTCTACTAGCGGAGGTGACGTCGACCGTGTTTCCCTGAAGATATCGGCACAGACCAGTGTTGCTCAGGACCACTTTCAGCACAAACAGTCCTAAGATAAACTCCAAGTCACAAATGGCGGTCAATAAGGCTCTGCTCTCAGAGTAGGTTTCCGGATCTTTCAGTCTGAAGACAGCGTGAGCAGGGCTTTTACAATGCGTTCCATTTGCCCGTATACGGCCTCTACGGCTTCCCACCGGCATGACCATCCGCGTGGCACTCAATGACTTTAGCGTCAGTTTCAGATCCTCACCTTATACTTCTGTGTCACTAAACTGGGCGTGTCGTTTGGGACTCGCTTTCTAAGAAGTTGTACAGAGCCTGTATAGTCCCCAGAGCGTTTCGAAATGGTTCAATCTGTGTCATAGTATCCTGAAGGGCGAGGTTTAGCACATGTCCGTAACAGTGGATGTACATACCGAGCGGGGAGCACTCTTCGATTCTTGTTGAGAGTCGCTTGTGTACACCGTTCATATTAGCCGCCCATCGAATGCTTTACCAACAATGTTCTTGAGGTCAAGATTGAGTTCAGTGATAGCAGATTTCACCAGTTCACACAATACTTCGCCTTCGGTTGATTTCGTGTAGTAGAAATCAATGAACGTTTCTTTCTCCGTTCCATTCAGCGCGAAACTAAGGCAAAGTGAAACTTGTTCTGTTCTGCTTTGCCCAAATTTCTCTTGCTGCCCAAAAAATTTGAGTTGCCCAAAATTTGGGGGGGGCTGCAGCCCCCCCAGCCCCCCCGGCCCGTACGCCTATGCCCAAAACCACACAGAAGACAAGGAAACACGTAAGCGAAGTAAGGTAGGCAATTTTTATTGAAATCTTGTTCGTATTTTTTAGCTCCTAGAATGGACCGCTTTTTCCCATACAAATCCTTATAATTTCGCTGTTACGTAACGGTTATTATGATTTCCCGTACAACAAAGCATTGCGGAAATCAACTTGTAATGTAACGAATGCATGAATAATAAGAAAGAAAGTTATTGTGATCCTGATAAACGGTGACAATCTGACTTACCTGTCCCCCGTCAGTCACATCTGGTCCTTGCCGCTTTACTCTGCTGAGCCTTGGCTCTTTCATGGAATACTCTTTGATTCCTAAAACCATGAACAGAAAGCGTGACTGTTACGTACGTTATCAGTGTGCGCGATTTCGTGACACTCAAAGTTGTCTTAAGTTCTTTAACCCTTAACCCTTTGACTCTCAAGAGCGCCAATGATAAAAATTCGTATAATATCCCAAATTTCATTTTGTCAAATATTGCAAAACAAGTGTTACCATGCAAAAGTACTGGCGAGGAGGTTTCATTTGAATGGTCACACCATAGGATTTTGTTCCGAGTGACGGACTCAAAAGTCAGAACTACACTACATGTCACCATAATTGACTCTAGGAATGAAAGGATTAAACTTCGCAGAGTGACAAAAATCACAATTCAGGAAAAGTGCCATATTTCATTAATTGAAAAAATATTAAAAGCAAAGAGGTTTCATTTTAATGGACACGCGCCATAGTGTTTCGTTGACAGACTCAAAAGCTAGAACAACACGACTTGGGGGGGGGGGGGGGGGCAGGTAGAGGAGAGAGAAAGGGAAGTAAAAAAAGAAGAAATCCTCCCCACTCGCCTAAGGAAGGACTAACTCAGGTTATATCCGTTAGACATAGTGCTTCTTTTAAGGACCGAAAAGGACGTCATTTTCAGCCGCCAGCGAATGAAATATTTTGGCCGATATTTCGGGGGTTTCGTGTACTCTGACGCGTACCCCAGTCATCTCGTCATGATCTCGTGGTGTGCAAATCCTTTGACAATAATTTATCTTAATCAATCGTCCGACTTAGAAGTTCTCTCCTAACAAGCAATTAGCTTACAAGGATCAATTACCCATAATCAAGGTGTAAAATCTCCTTGTTTTAATGTTTCAAATAAATTCATGCCTTGGTTTCTAAAGCGCATTGTGTATGTTGAAACAATGCGCCCTCTGACTTGGGAAAGCTGATACAGTTTCATGAAATGTCTAATCATGTCTAATTTTAACCAAGTACCTTTATTTCCGAAAGTTAATAAACCCTTTCTATGTTTATTACAAGTAACAAATTTGATCAAGACCTAAACTCTTTATATCATAGAATAACAAAACGCGCACACCATTCAGTGATAAACAGTAACGCATCTAGTACCAGCCTTACCTTGGCTTTTGTAACTTCCAGATACACTCCATGCTGTAGCGGTGAAACACAGCAACACGTAAGTACTGGCTAGGAACACCATAGTTGCCGTGAGTTTCCGCTTAGCTTTACAAAGATGGATTTAGAAGGACCTCAGCCGTCTTTGTTTCAAAAGATCGGAAGACAAGAAAGTTGCCTTTGATGGTTAACCTGCGCGGGCAGCAGGCTAAGGTCCAACAGGCCCAATCTGTCACACTTATAAAATGTTTAAGATGCGCGCGAACAACAAAGGAATAAGTGTGCGCTTATCACTGCCCGCTTGTAATTTGAGTTCAGATAAAATGCCTTTATAATTAATACGGAGGTCAGATCATAAAAGGTCTTCGGGCGGCAGAAAAGTCCTAAAACACTAAAACCATTCACGGGTGTTTCGTATCATGGCAAAAATCTCATTTTTATCGCATGATGGATCGTGTATATGCAATATAATAACCGTTGACGTACTATGTCACTGTGCCAAAATCCGAGGAAACAGCCATGCAGTATTTTTGTTGTTTTGGGTTAAGGGTTAAGGACCATTATCCCCAATATTTTTAAAGTAAAACGAGAAATAACACTTCTATTTCTCGATTTCAACCTAAACGGTTTAAACAGATGTGTTTTTCTCTGCATGGTTTCCCCGCTGTGGTACAGTATAAGTTTCACCAAACACGCAGTTTTACCATCGGCAGATGCTACTCCAAGCGGGAGCACGAGTTGTACGATAAAAACCGAAGACCCAAAAACGAAGACCCCTATTTTTTTCTGTCGTACCATCCTGAAAAGTCACAAAACGTCATAAAACATAACTCATAACTATTTAGCGGTGAAATAATCAGAGTTTTATAGTTTACCCCCCCCCCCCAAAAAAAAAAAAATATATATATATATATAGAATGGGTTGTAATTATCAAGCTTCCAACTCCATGTCTTGACTTGATGGTGCTTTATTGACCCAACGTTTCGGCGAAGACCCCCTCCAAATTTGCTGGAAAATTCGTAAACAACGTTGGATACGCTAGAAAAATACAGCCGGGCAACCAAACACACTAAAAACGTGCAAATCTTTAAAATGTATTAGGGTCTTCCTTTTATAGTTTACCCCCACCAAAACTATAAAACGAAGACCCCCTTCAAATCCGCTCTGGAATGACAGTGAGAACTATATTCAATATACGAAAACACTTGGCAACGCATTACTATAAATGAGGCTCGATCGTAAGGGTTTCTCACTGTTAATAGTGTCTCCGACATAATGCAATATTAAAAAAAACAATGCTGCCTATACATCACTGAGCAAACTTTCGAGAAAGAGGAACGTTTCTTGCCCGTTTTATTTCCGGTTCGCGCGATTTTACGTAGCATTCTCATTTCCGGTAAGCTGCCTGCGCGCGCTATACTTTGATAGGAAAATCAGCTGACGCGTGAGTTCATGCGTGACGAGTGCGCGCGTAATAAAATAAATAATAAATAATAACTTTATTTTGCGAGGGTGACACCAAACAATCCTGCAAATCGGTTTTTTATGAACATTGTTGAGGTCAAAATCAATGTCCGCAAATGTGTACAGCAACGTGTAAATCCTTCCGAACGGAGTAAATTTGACCCGACAACGGCATTTCCGGTACATGTGCAACATGTGTTTTAAAGGCCATCCCCCAAAAATGTTTCGTTTCCCATCGCCTTCCCTAAAGTAAATATAAAAGATTTCTATCAAAATAAAGTCTTGAACACATGTTTAAAAAGTAAAATTTTGCTTGTCAGACAGTGTGTCTGAATTTTTTTTTACCGAGTTGCAGTCGGGCAATGGGAAACGAAGCATTTTATGGGGATGGCCTTAGGAAGTTTCAGTTAATTATATATAACAGGGATAGTT
This sequence comes from Cladopsammia gracilis, assembly GCA_022457155.1. Taxonomy (NCBI): domain Eukaryota; kingdom Metazoa; phylum Cnidaria; class Anthozoa; order Scleractinia; family Dendrophylliidae; genus Cladopsammia; species Cladopsammia gracilis. The sequence continues at coordinate 645,701 of JAJGOT010000429.1, forward strand.
CTCACTGTCATTCTCGAGCGGATTTGAAGGGGGTCTTCGTTTTATATTTATATATATATATATATATATATATATATTTTTTTTTTTTTTTTTTTTTTTTTTGGGGGGGGGGGGGGGTAAACTATAAAACGAAGACCCTGATTAAAAGATTTGCACGATTTCAGTGTGTTTGGTTGCCCGGCTGTATTTTTCTATTATATCCATTATATTTCTCTATTATATCCCGCTAAATAGTCCTCTTTATAGCATATGAGTTATGTTTTATGACGTTATGTGACTTTTCAGGATCGGGTACGACAGAAAAAAATAGGGGTCGTCGTTTTTGGGTCTTCGGTCTTCGGTCTTCGTTTTGGAGACACCCGTGAAACTGCACGTAAGTTTGCTTGCACTGTAACGTGGATGTAAAAGTAGAGAATATATTCATCAGATGGAAGAGCGAGTTATGAAAGAGTACATTAGCCGGTTCACTTTCCAAAGCGTTCACTTTGTTCGCAATTTAAACCTGTGAACAGGCTCCAAGATGGAACCACTTGAAAACATCTTCACAATACCATTCGTAAATTAGTAGCATAAGTCCATCTGCTCCCCTTTACTCTAGGACCCGGCTTGTCAAGTAAAATGAAACTGTAACACCCGCGCGACGTATGCTTCTCGATTCTTCTCGATTGCTTGATCGCGCCCATCTCGCGAAAGTTCTAAATGTTTCGCAGGCCTGCTGGCTACCGAAAACAATAGGTCGCTTCATGCACCACGCAGATTGAAAAAACTTTGGGTCATTTTAGCTTGACACAGTGAAAATAATTGGTCATCTTTTTTTTTTTTTCTTATCAGATTGTGTTATAACGTATCAAACATACATATGAGGTGATGAAACCAAACTAGATTAGTTCATCTGTTTAAATTCACAAGTTGTCAGATTTGTGCGATTCTCTTTCACTTGAGCCTGCAGTCACAGGTAGACGGCGGACACTTCGGACTAGATACACTCCCGTGGGGGAGGTACTCATTGATATTTCTGTAGCCATGCGGCACACCTTTTGGAACCCTAACCGTTTGTTAGAGATTGTCGTAAACTATTTTCAGGCCTGAATCCTAATCGATACCTATTTTCCGTGTTTTCAGACCGAGACAGCACAAAACCCATACCCATCTTATATATTTTTAACATAATTCAAATTTAAGGAGCCGTTATAGTACGGTATTTTTCCTTCAGTATATAGGTCTGGCCCTGAAGAAGGCCAACTTTGTTATCCGAAATATTGGCCGTTAAATAAAATCAGCCCGCCATTGCCGTGGCCGGTGCCAGGTTGCATTCAGTTTGTATTAGACCATGCTGATTAGGCCTAACAAGGTTAATTCCCTCCGCTTGGCAATAGAGCGTATGCACATGACGTCACGGCGGCCATATTGGTGTACCAAAACAATAGAACGGCGGCCATGTTGGTGTACCAAAACAATCCTGTGGGATTTGAACGCTTTTCTTATGTTAACACTTTCTTTTGTTCCAATAAATTTGCATAGCTGCTTGCCACGTGAGTGCATACGCTCTATAGTGTTCGTCCTTTTTAGCTCTATTTGGCGCAGCTTATATCCGGGGCTTTACGGCAAAAATTGGGTGACATTTGCTTATATAGTATTTTCACTCGTCACCAGGCTCCCAATTTGACCCTAAAATCATATCAAAAAGGTCATTTTTTGAAAGGAAAATCAAAATTTCGCGCATTTCCGAGTCACTTTTCTGAAATCCACACTCGGATTCCAGTACTATGGTTATTATTCTATCTTGAAACGTTAAAATACTTTAATAACTTTTAAAAAAGTACCGTCATAACATTTTGACCTTGAAGTGAGCAATTTCGTATAAAGGCTTGTATGGAGTTCGACCGCGCGGTCATCGCTTTAAGTTTCTATCCTGTACGTTCTAACTCATTTTAATTTAACAGGCGCAATCCACACTCGGTTTTGGAAAAACTGGAATCTAGTAAACATTTTGGTGGGAAATTTGCTTTGGTTCGAGCGAAAAAACCTCCGTCATTTTGCACTTTTCAGCCGCACGATGCTTCGACTGAGTGCATTTTGGCTTCCTTTGGTCGGCATCGTGTTTACGTTCGCTTGCTCGTCTGTCAGTGCATGGCCTAGCGGTGAGAACGAGGGAAATCAGAAGGAAAGCGGAAATCACGGCTATATCAAGGAAACCTCGCGCTTCAAGGTTACATAAACAAGTAAGATAGTATGATATCGGAAAGATTTCCGTGTAACCCCATACTTTAGTTATGCATACCGTTCTTAAAACTAAAACAAAAGCCAAAACAATAGAAGCAATATATAGCGCGCACGCCCGGAGCAAATGTCTCGTCTGAGGGATCAATATTTTGGTATGATCAAACGGGACAGTATGTTCATAAGTTGATATAAGCTTGCTTTATTATTCTGACCAATCACAACAGACGAAGACAATCCAATGAACCAATCAGAATGCGAAGCAAATACATGTAGCCGGTGCCAAGCGCGGGAAAACGCGTGCGAGCAAGTCACGATTGTTTTTTTTTTTTTTTTTTTTTTTTTTTTTTAACGACGACGATTGGTTTTTCTTCTGATTGGTCGAGAAAGTGGCGCGAGATTTTTCAGCCAATCACAAAGCATAGCAATGAAAAACCAAATAAATCACGAAATTACTTTCGACACTCAATTGAAAACTGCTGTATAGTCTATTATTTTTTAATTAATTGCTCTTTCCAGTATTGATGTTCAGACTATAAAGAAAGAGTATCTAATTTTTCTTGAGTTTGAAAAAATACTTTTTTCCCCAAGTCTAACTCGCTTTCAGTTGATTCATTTCCTTTGTTTATCTCCGCTTATTTTTCTATCAATTATGTAAATATAAGTAAGGGGTTCTCTCATATACTGTTCATATATATATATATATATATATATATATATATATATATATATATATATATATATATATATATATATATATATATATATATATTATGATCGAAAGAAAGAATGGTTTCATATTTTAAAATTGTCGAATTATATTATGCACCCATATATCGACCGCCCATTTTGTTGCATGTTCCTTTCCCAGCCCTTGAAATTTTTTACGTCACGCAAGGATTGAATTTGTTGGCTGGAATTTATTAAATCCTTCTCTTTGCTAAAGTTTCCTTCAAAATAGAAATAAATACAAAACAACGGACTGAACCGGAATTATGAACACAGGAACAGAAAAAAAAATGCACAATTTACAAAATTTCCCGGAAAATGGAAAACTACACGTGATCAAAAGAGAATCCCACGTGGTCTTATCGCTGCCATTTCAAATCAATATCTTTTTGCATGCTCCATGCGCGCGAAGTTTCAGGAGGCTTTGGGAATATTTTTTATGGTTACATCGACATTCTGACCTTTTGAGCGTCGAATACGTGTGGCTGTGGAATCTTTGAGAGATTATTTAAGCGGTGTTGACGTTTACCGGAGTTTATAAGCTATCAAAATCCACTTTGACTTTCAGTTTCGATTGGCACACAAGATTTATCATTTAATCAGTTTCAGATGAATACGCGAACATAACAATGGAGACTGTCGACATAGCAAGAAGATTAAGGTACAACGTCGATCGATATGGCTGCTAGAATGTACGAAAAGAGAAGGCAAGAATTACATAGTAGAGGACGAGAAGATTTGGTTAGGTTCGCTTTGAGCGGCCTGTCGTGCATGTGCGCTGCTACAGGTAAGAAACATTATTATGCTTTGAACATTTTAGACATTTTAGTTGAGGTTGCACTTTTCTTGCGGATGTTTGAAAATAAATCGTTGTCCGTTCATCGTTTAACAATTGACGAAGGGATACTCATAGAAACGGAATTGTAGAGTAGTGTAAACATTTTGTACGGTCTGACAGAACTAAGCCCACTGTCAAAAGGTAATATTTCCCACCAGCTGTAACGAACATTGTTTTTGCTTGCAGAAATTCATGTTTACTTTGATTTTTGGTGCTAATTATCGCCAATTCTCTCTTGCAATGAAATGTTTACAACAGTTTTTCTCGGTTTGGATTTAGCCGAATAAAATTTTAGCTTAGAACGTCTGATCGATCTCCAATGTACGTGACTTTAATTATTGCATCATACGATTATTTACGTCAATACATTATGTTTGTGTTCTTGTACCAGAAACCACTTTCGCCACTCAGGCTAGACAAAGTGTTGTTTCCGCTTTAATCGTAGCATTCTACAAGTCTATAGTTAAGTTGCTGTGATCTGTTTTGAAAACAGTCAATCCAAAAAAACATTCCTCTGTGAACAATCATACAAGATTTAAAAAAAAAAAACATATCAAATGTTATATTTACCTAATCTAAGCTTTTATAAATATGTGCAAAATTTGCATTTTTTCAATTCATCCCCCAGCTTGTTGCACAACATATTCTGTTCTGTGTTGGTCTTAATTTTATAATAGGATCACAATAATTTTTGCTCTTCATCCATAATTTCACATTGTCATGCACAGAAGAAATGAAAATGTGGTAGGATTTCTGATAACCCCATACATCAAATATGCATCACAAATATATGGGGTCATACTGTCAGGGCACCCACATGCCTTAGTTTTTTCCACAGTACTTTAGTTACAGTATTTTCAGTTTTTTAACTGCATTTACGTTGCAGTGATTTTCGCTAATGATCATGTGCATACAGCAAAATGAATGTAAAACCTCTTTAAGTCTCACAAAAATTTGATGGGAACCATCAATATTGTTGCTGTAAGACTCTGAACCTATCAGAGCATTCGCCCCAACACATCCTACTAAACAGGATCGCTGGAAGAGTTTGCACAATAAATCTGAGCCTTGTTGAATCTGTGAATCGTAGTTTCTTGAGTTTCATGGATCTCTCCGTCACCAGAGTTGACGCCACTATACTTATTGAAATCTTTCTGAAAATATTTGTGAAATCCTGTCTTTTGTTGCTTGAATGCAATGTAAACAACAATGCTTACTTTACACAGAACAACATTCTTTTGCAAATAATATAATAATAATAAATTATAATATTATTCATTGAAGCCAATTATTGTGAATGGTCATCTTAGCATCCTGTATCGCAAAATTCGGACTGCTAAGCAAATCAATCGTCACAGAACATCATAAAGCACCATACTTATTTTACATAGCTAAGGTATTGTACTGTTTGTTTTCTTCCAGTGACAAACCCTATTGATGTGATCAAGACTCGAATGCAACTGGAAAATGAATTAGGTTCCAAACATGAGAGCAGAAACATATTTCATAATCGCTATTACCGTGGTTTGTTGAGAGGTGCTGTGACGATTGCACAGGAGGAAGGATTGCAGGGCCTTTATAAAGGGTAAGTCTTCTCTTTATTCATGGAGATACCTATTGGTTTAATTATTCCAGTTGCAAACCACTGCTAATATTGTATGGTTTTAAATTTCGAGTCTGGATAAAATTCCACAGTGTCACCATTTAAATCAGTGAAATTCAATTTCCAAGGTAGCTAACCAATAGACACTTGTCGGCAAATGCATTAATGACAGACCAGATATCTGGGGCGGATCTAGGGGGGGTTTGGTAACGTCAAAAAAATGTCAAAAAAACGTCAAATTCAAATGCGCTGACTTGGCCTCAGAATGGTGGAATTCGTGTTTCAGAGGACTTGAAATGTCAAAATTTTCCAGTCTGGGGAGGATGCCCCTGGGACCCCCCTACAGGAGGGACGCCTTCAGCGGCCCCCTTTATCGAACCCCTTCTGCTAAAAACCTGGATCTGCCCCAGGATATATATTAAATCACGCTTTTCTCTGTTTCAATACCCAAGGCTCGAAATTAACACTCGCAAACTCGCAAAATATGAGTGGTTTTTGGAAGTTGCGAGTCTGAAAAATATCCTCTAGCAAACTTTTGCGAGTAAGCATTTCTCTAATAAACGTTAGAGGAAAAAAGTGAACGTTCCTGGAGAATTTTGTGGCAAAAATTCAGACATCATCGAATGTCATCTTTGGGAGAAAATAAGCGTGGTTTTACACAGAACCTATGCACCCTTTATCTGCACATTCACATTTTGTTGGAATCAGCAAGGTGGCAGAAGAGAATGAATTTCACGCTTTGTGAGCCACTTTTGTTGTAGATGTCTAAACTAACAGGTTTTTTCAAGAGGCCCTCGACCTCTAATACTACCGGTAACGTGACCGACCATGATAACGTCTTGCCCGACAACAACCCCGAGCAGCCAAAGAAACAACAGGATAACGCCGGCAAAAAAGACTACAAAATAAACAGTATACTATTTAGGTTATTTCATTTTTTTCATTTCATTTATTTGTTTACTCCAAACCTTTACAGATGTTAATAATTAAATTAAAATCACATTATAGCCTGAAAGGGAAAATGACTGCAAAAAAAATAGCTAGTGACCTTACTAGTTTTACTAGTAGAAAAAAATCTTACTAGCAAAAATTTGCTAGTGGACTAAAAAATTAAGTTCGACCCCTGATACCACTATACATGTAGCCCCCCCTGCCCACAAAGATATTCTTTTGTTCTTTTCGGGGATAAACCGGGCAGGAACTGGTATCTACTTTGGCTCCCCGAACGTTTTGACATGCCTTCTTTTGTGTGATTGCATTTTCCATTAGGAAAATAGTAATTAAAATTAAAATAGTAATTAAAATTAAAATAGTAATTAAAATTAAAATAGTAATTAAAATTAAAATAAAATAAAATAGTAATTAAAATTACTACTAGGTATAAATGTATGGATCTAGGTAAAAAATAAAAGGCACTAAGGGCAGATGCCAACATTTTACCTCCCGCCTCCCCCCCCCCCCCCCCCAGCATTCACTCTCACCCCTCCCTTCTGATCACGTGTCAGGATCCAATACTGATTATGTTTGTTGTCGACTTTAGCATCACGCCGTCCCTGATGAGAGAGGCCACATACAGCACTCTGCGACTGGGCTTGTATGAACCCCTCAAGGAGTTATTTGGAGCAAAAGATCCTGCTCACACACCTCTTTGGAAAAAGGTCTGCTCAGGGGCAATCTCTGGAGCTATAGGAAGTGCAATAGCATGTCCGACAGATGTGGTAAAAATACGTCTCATGGCAGTGCCGTCAGGCAATCAGTGGGAGTACAGACACACACTTCATGCATTTCAGGCTATTGTGTCCAGTGAAGGTATTAGGGGACTTTGGACAGGTGTAAGTGCCACTGTGAAGCGATCTGCACTTGTATCAGCGACAGCTGTGTCATCGTACGATCATGCCAAGCACACAATCTTAAATGCAGAGCTCATGAATGAAGGACCTCTTCTTCACATCTGTGCATCATCGATCGCAGGATTTGTAACAAACTGTGTCACTTCACCCATAGACATGGTTCGCACAAGATTCATGAATCAGAAAAAGGACCACAACAAGAAACCTGTATTATACAGGGGAACGTTAGATTGTATCATGAAGACTGTCCGGAAGGAAGGCCTGTTTGGTCTTTACAAAGGGTTTATACCCAACTGGACAAGAACTGGTACACACACAGTTGTAACATTCTTTGTTTTTGAACAGCTGCGAGCTTTTGTTGGTATGAGGCCAATCTGAAGAGTGAGAAAGCTAATCAGTGTCAGTACATCAGGAGGGGAGTACTCCCATAATTATACAATTGACAGGAAAGATCATCAGAAATTTTGAGTCAGTTCATGGAGCAGGCTTCATGTGAACTGTCAATTCCATTGAAATAACTAGTCTTGGGACATACTTGTCCTCATAAATTCTTTCTCTAATTTGGACCTTATTCAAAAATGGTGGCCGATTAATTATTAGCGACTTTTATATTAATTTTAATCAGGCCTACTGACCTGGGCATGTGGAAAATTCAAAATAATTTTTACTAGGCCAGTGGGACTAATTAACATAATTGTCCGCCATTCTGAATAAGGTCTATTAGGAATCATTTATTAGGATGTAGATAATGTAAATAACTTTTTGTGAACAAAGGAGGCAATTTAAAATTTGAAATTACACTTGTATGCCTTGTTGCTTTTGGAAAATGTTTTGTAAAGCTGCATACATTTTTGCTGCTTGCTGTTGCCAGAGAACTACACCAGGAATAAGTTAACAGAGGCCACTGTATTTGTTAGCTAAGAAAATTGTCACAATTTCACATGAAGTGAACTATCTGAACCAGGCTCAAAAATAAAATTTATTGGCCTTGGTAATGTTGTACATCAGTAAAATGCTGTTTATTTTTGAAGTGTTAATAATAAAAGTTCAGATTTTCTTTGCTTGTGGGCTAATGGATGGAAAAGTCTTTAAAAATTAAACGGTGTACCGTTAAATATTGTTGTTTATTACATAAACTTCAATAAAATACAAGGATTTTTTCCACTGTGGGAAAATCGTATCTCATCGGCATGAAGGTATCAAATTTATTGTCACCGTGAGGAGTGAAGATATCAATATCTTTACGTTACCTACCATGTTTGTCCTCATTACAAGTCAAATAAGCTAAAAGGTGATAGTCTATAATCGAAACACCTTCGGATTTTCCTCGGAAATCTTCGGAAAATGATCAGAAAGGTTCGTGCAACCTTCGGACAGTATTCGGAGAATTCTCAAAAATCTTCGGAAAATTGCTTCCAAAAAAAACTACGTAATTACTAAGTCTGTGCGCTCACTCGTGAGATATCGAGTTGAACACTAGAAGATAAATGTCATATCTCCGCGCACCCATATCTTATCTTATCTGCCGTTGCTATGACATCGGCAAATGGTTAGACCTTCACGTGGCTCGGATGACCACGTAGAAATGGTGGTCCCGTCTCCCATGGGGATGTAAAAGAACCACTGAGAACGTAACAAACCTCTGGCTGTGACCACCCTTAGTGTCATACATTGTTCATGGGTGGGGTGGGGGAGATGAGATCAACAATGGACCGATAGCGGCTGCCTGCGGCGCCTTCATAAGCTGACGTCCGATCTCATTCTCATAAGTGTATGTAAAGCGCCATGAGACGTGTGATATGTGCGCTATACAAGTCTTTGTATTATCTTCTATTTTAGATTCCAATAGAAGGATTCTAGTGTGTATAGTTAAACCAAACCAAAGTAGCCGGGTAACTGAGCACGTCCTTGGTAAGTTTTGTGAAATTTTCACCAAGTCTCAAAAAAGGGTCTTTCTGGTCGGAATATTGACTGGATGTAATTGAAAGAATTCCTTGCAGGTCAGAAAATAACCCCAACAGCAACCAAATACTGTAACTTTTAACTGCAGTTTTTACTGCAAATCTCCCAGAATGTGGACTATCCAACCGCCATATCTCGACAGAGACACTAGTTCTACACTAATAAACTCTTTAAGAAGAAACTCTTTAAATACTATCTTCATCTCCCTCAGACCGTTTTTTATGTGGACTCGCCCCAAACGTTCAAAGCCATTATTTTATGTTTAATGTTCGTGGCGGAACTAGGGAAGAGGCTCGCCCCCTTATATTGGCAAAGCATTAGACCAAAATTATGGGCCGAAAAAGCTCCCCCTCCCCCTCCCCTCTCCCCGTTATTCACTCCGGGCCTCCCCCTTACGATGAAGTCTTGATCTGCTTCTGCATGTCATATATGTTGTCCAATTTCTAGTCTAGATAGTGATAGGATGTGCTGTTAACTTTCTATGTACGCTTCGCAGTAAAAAAATTCTTTTTTCTCTTTGGTTTTGCTTGGTATTTTTTAAAAGTTTTTGCGTGCATGATCCAGTTTACTTTTTATATTAGCATGTAGATTGGATCCTCAAAATGGAGCATTACAGTCTGCGATCGTGGCTTCCCTGGCTTTTTCGGCGAAGCTTGTAAATAAAATAGAATATAGTGCATTTGGAAAAGAAATAAAATTATATCCTGAAAAGTTACCCAGGCCGGCCATGCACGTATCTCGGGCCCAAAAATTTTACTTCCCGTATGCAGAAACTATTGTCTTGAGAAAAGTAAACTGGAGAATATTTTTTTCCGTAATTCACAAGTTTTCCTGTGCAGCTGACGGCGTTTTGACACATCCGCAAGCATTTGTCTACAGCCCCTGGCTCTCAAGTGTTCAAACATTTACAGAAATTAGAGGAATGTCACGATTTGTGTTCAACGAACTGCTTTACCTTTCTTAACTATGGTGCCGTAGATAAAGTTTCAAACGAAGCGTTGCATATGATACACACCAGCAACTACGAAGTCAAGCGGGCGTGGTGAAGTCGCGAGTAACTTTTTCTCGACGGGACACACACACGAATCGCGGCTTTTGAGCGCAAGCTCGCTCGACTAACTAAAAGAAAAATAAGACACTGCTCGTAGTCTACTACGCCATGTTAATTTAACTCTTTCGTTCAGATGTACATAATTGATATTCCTGCGCTTCCTATATTTTCTTTCTTGCGCGCTTTACTTTTCACTCATTTTTTAACACATTCGTTTGTACACCTCAGTTTTCGATTTTACTTTTTTCATTTCCCTGTATTATTCTTCTGTTGTTTTTCTTTGTTTTTTTTGTCACATTTGTTACGCGTCAGTTTTCGATCCGTATATTATTATTATTCATTACCTTGTTTTGCATATAATATTTTTGTGTTTTCTTTTGTCTGTGTTTTTAGTTTTCTTATTTGTCCGAATACCTCCCGTTATAAAATCAAAACGATTTTGTATATTTTCACTTTGTAACTGACGATAATAGATGTTTTCTATTAACACATATTTTCTTAGATCCGCAAAATTAAAATAAGTATAGCGCTCTGAACACCTGAGTACAGTTCTCTCGGTCCAAAGTCCAACACTTTAGCATTAAAGCAGGACAACACACCTCGGTTGGAAATTGACATTAATAAAAAAAAATTGCCTTTTTTAATTATAATCAAGTGAAAAGCATTTCTTATCTCTCGAATACCAATTTTGTAAATATTGTACTCTTGAAAACGCCATGCTGGTTTGACGGAAATACAAGCGCTATGACTTCCTCTTTACAAACGACTATGGCGCGCTGCGGCGGTACTTCTTTGCAACATTATATCTGGATTTTACAAGCAATAATTTTCGTTTAAAATGGGGATATAACGACCATTTGTCTATTTGTATCTTCTTGTGTAAATGGATCTGTCACTTAAATATGAAAATTCGGATATCAATAAGTGAAAACAAAAAAACTTGAGAGAGCAAATTCGTTTTGATATACTTTCCGTCGATTTTTATTACGTGCACGCAATATGAAAAAAGGAAAATTAAGAATTATAATTCCTGGGTCACACTTTCATTGGGCAGAGATTAGGAGGACGACTTTCACACTCAGACTACCTGCATATGCTGTTATTTATTCTACAATGCAAAAAATTCTGACATGAGAAATATTGTTTAATTCCAACTCAGTTCTTTATGGGAACACTGTTATACCAAACCTATTGATATTGAAATTATTTTATATGAGCAAATTAACTCGTTATATACATATATGATGGTCTTATAAAGCTTACCGAAATGGCGCTTGTGTTTTCACTCTTATAAGGGCGCCCCTAACAGAAACTCATTTTAAAATTTTATTCTGAAAAGTGCTAGCTGAAAACAAAAAATACAACAGGAGAGTACTGCTCTGGCACTTTCATTAGAACGCTGCGTCGTAAGATTTCACCCAAATGAAAACAGATGAAAATGTAGATTGGAGCCTCATTTATGACTCAAGGCTTACCCGTGGGAGAGAAAACGATAAACAGCCGTTTCTGATACAAAAACAACAACACTTTTTGTTCTCACGCATATTACAGAATCGACCAGAATCAGGATATAATACAGAATCAGATTTACCCGCGGCTTACATGAATGATTAATTCATAACATCAATGTCCATTAGATAATGCACAATACGGTCATATATATTATTATGGTTCATATATAAGTAGTTATTCCTTTTTTGCTAATACTTTGTTCAGGTTCGATCTCCTTTGATTGTTGTCCTAACGAGTTTGCTAGGGTAGTGACAGAAATGTTAAAATCTTGAACATGTTGAATGTCTTCTATTTTATTTAAATGACTGAACTCTAGCTCGCAAAATCGACTTGTTAATGCAACTTCACCAATATTTATATTCTTGTTTTGGTTTAGCACTGTACTGACCGGAAATTTGCCATTTATTTTCGAGCTTTCTGTAGCTTCTTTAATTTCATAGCCAGAGCAAGAGAAAGCACGCAAACGAGCCACTCCTATTGCATTGTTTCTTCCGCCAAAATCACTCATAGCATCTTCCAGCGAAATTTGCGGGAAACTTTGTCTTTCAACTCGCTTGATAGGCCTCTTGAAGCTCGCTGGTATTGCTGGAAGAGAAAATGCCCTTCGGCGCCTATTTGGCCCCACAAACTTCTTTATTGTAACTTCCCCGGTTGTCGACGAAGGCCGACGAATAACATCCTTGAACGCAGATGAGCGTAGGCAGTATAAGGAAGGATTGATGGCGCAATTGAGGTACCCACTCCAATAAGCGATACGTCCCAGAACCCAGGGCAATTGCGATGCGTTGTCTAAAACGACAGCTAGCGCAATAAGAAGAAAAAATGGCAACCAGCACAAAACAAAAGTTCCAAACATGAGACATAGCGTAACCGCAAGCTTTCTAGTCATGGTGGAAATTCTGTGTCCTTCATTCGAGTTGCGGTTGAGTCTTTCCTCGTGCAAACGCACTTTGAAGTATATTCGTGTATACGCGACTGACATGCCAAACACTGGAATAATAAACGCGACCAAAGCAAGAAACAACAGTTTCAATTGGTCTTTTAAATTTTCAGGAAAAGCTAATCCACAATGTGCAGTTGTTGGATTGAAAACAATGTAGTTCCAACTTTCGAATGGGCCGAGTGAAAGCAGGGAAAAAACGAAACAAAGACTCCACAAGCCAACCAAATGAAATTTCGCGTTTCTCTGCGTGATCTGCAGCCATGTGCAAAATGGCGGTTTTACAATCGTGAAATAATTTTGAATTGCGATTAAGGACAATGTGAAAATAGAAATGCAGAAAAAAAAGTTGTTTAGAAAGCCGTTTATAAGGCACCAGTGTCGCTCTAAGGTAAATCGTCTCCGAATACTGTTGACAAGAGGGAATGGCGTGCAGAACGTGAGCGCTCCAATGTTTGCTACAGCCAAGTTAGCGAGGAAAACAAAGGTTGGATTTCTCAAGTTTTTGTTTCTGTAAACAACGCTACATATGTATAAGTTTCCAACGACACCAAAGAGGATAATGATACCAAGAAAAACAGCTTGGATTATTGCTTCCTCGGGCCCGTAAACTAATCCAACATCGTTGTTTCCTTGGCTAAAATTTGACGTATTCAGGAACATGTTGCGTTTTTGCCCCCAGTTTTCAGTCAGACACGACTTCCTCGGTTGTATTCCTGTCTGTGCTCAGTTCAGTTTGAAATTGGTTATTGTTTCCGCTAAAAGTGATTTCCATCATTTCTAATATCGTCCTTTGACAGCACAGTGTCAGTCAAAGCTACCTTAATTTCTTTCTACAGCTGAATTAATTGACTCGTCAAATAAACCGAACAAGATGAGAGCCTATTTTATAATCGCGTCGCTCACAAGTGCAGCCGGCTAGCTTCCTCGTGCAATTATTTTTTCATTAATTCTTTTCTTCTTTCGACGTCTCTTTTTAAGCAATGCTCTTGTTGATGTGTCTGTATTGCTTCTTGTTTCCTACAAGTGAGGTAATTCAAAGAAGCTAACGCCGGAATGATTTGTCATCCGCTGCGCTCGATGTCAAATCAAAGTGTTTCTTCCAGTCTCAACAGTTGTAAATTGCGCGTCCTTTAATTGGCGAAACTGCCCATAAAAACCTCTCCGATGAAAGCTACACAAATTTAGTCCAACACCTGTTTCAAGCTGCAAACGGCGAATGTTCGTTAGAAGAATGGTTGAAAATACTCGCTAACCAACAATGAGATACCGAAATGCCAGATACTCAAGAATTAACATATATGTCGATTAACCTTTCTTCAAGTAACAATGTCAGTTAAGTGTGAAAACTGTCGGATCACAATAGTCCCAAACGAAAACGACTTTATTTAGTGTAAATGATCTGGGTAAGGCAGCCTATTGGATGAATTAGTAATAGCAAGGAATTTTCAATTTTTTTTTGCATATAATGAAAATAAAAATATTTTTATTCAGCTTTTCAGTATACGTTTTCCTGAGCCAGGGACCGCGGAGCAAGGTGAAAAGTGGGAGGGCTGACAATTGAAAATAATTTTTTCATATTGAAAATCGAAAAAAGGAATAAAATCATAGTATTTGATTCGCAAAAATGTGGTGGGGCCGCGGCCCTCCCAGCCCCTCCCCCTCCGCGGTCCCTGTGAGCGTATCAGATCTTGCAAAGACAGCCCGACCGATAAGTTTACAGGACAAGAACCGACGCTTTAAAACAATGTTCAGAATGTTGACAGTCTTAGCTTTCTGATTTCAGAAAAAAAGGTCAAAGACTAAATAATTAACTGAAAACTTAACCATCAATCATTTTGTCCCTTAGCCATTATATAGAGTTCAGGCAGTGATCAATGCGATACCCTTTTTCATGATTATATATATTATAGGTGCAACCAGCTTTCGTTGAAATCATCGTTTATGTCAGTAATGCATGACAATATATTTATTTTTCTGTTTTCCTTTTTTGAAATATTTGTCATTTTAACATGTGTGTTTGTTTAGTCCATTTTATAACCTGTTTATTTACTGGGTGAATGTGTACCGGATAAAAAAACAACGCGGCATCACGTGTTTTCATTCAGTTGCATTTTTTAAGAATCCTCGGCTGTAATTTATCATGATTATTAATTACATCTTTTTCAAAATCGTTTAAATTCTTTGCACTTCCTTTTCAAAAAATGTTTCTATATTCAAATCTGTTTTCATTTTTTTGAGATTGTTATTGTCACAATGAATTTCCTGTCACTCTTTAAGTGCAGATGTTAACCGACTAACATAATATATTTTCTTCAAAGTTCCGACTCTGCGCACTTTCATTATTTTGCTATTCAATCTATTTATCTGTTGCAGTATTAATTCACGTTGTTCTGATAATTAAGCCATCCGCTCTCCACCTTAAATTATCTGAGATGTCGGCAAAAGCTTAGTAAAAAAAGCCCCGGCAGTCTGTAAATTTACTGTTAATTGGTGTTTTATTGAGTGATAGCAGGATATCTCTACAAATTACTCATTTAAAAGCCGATCTATGTTCAAGCCTTTTTAAGGGGCCGACCATTTGAGTTTTGAAGGGGGGGGGGGGGGGGGGGGGGGGGGGAATTTGGGTGATTAGGTTTGGGTAAGATTTTTTTTCCCCAAACCTCTGACGGTGGAATTTTTTTTCCTGACATGCAAGGGTGTCGAATTTTTTTTTCAGCGTTATACGCCATGCAAGATTTTTTTTTTAAATACAATTTTTTCTTCAAAATCAAGAATGGGTGGACATAAGTTTAACATAACTACTTGCCTATAGGAAAACCACATTTAACACTTAAATGGTGACTGCTCTGCTTAAAGTGTCATGGAAATTAACATTATTAGAATTTTTGTTCTTTGGCTTTTAATACCAGGATTATAAATGTACCAATACTGACCTTTAATAAATGCCCTTGAACTTTCTCCATTTTCTATATCTCACTTTAGGTTAACTTTTTGACATTTGACATAAAGGTATACTGTAGGGAGAACCCACCCCCCTTGCTGTATGTTCAGATGGTTATTTCCCTGAGAGATTGGTGCATTTCTTCTTGAAATAGGTTACAAAGTAGTGACAGGAATGCGCGACTCCCGCTGTTCGCCAATGCGGATGTTCTCGCCTTTAGAGTTTCGTTATTATTATAACGAGTATGTCTTTAAGCGATTTCCCCCCTTTTATAGGAGATAATGGGGGGCTCTTTATATATCTCCCTCAGCAACGGTTGGTTCTGTATTAAATGCCATTTATCCATAAGGATTTTCTTTAAATTGGACACCGCTGGTGATATTGTGTGACAAAGGGTAGAATTTTCTTGTTTCCTTTTTCCTTCTGTTGAAGGGCCGACTTTCTCTCTTCGAATTTCATTTCTGAGAGGACTTTATGTACCAGAGTATCTGGATACCCTCTCAAATGTAGGCGTGATTTCAATTTTCTTATATTCTCTTCAAACGTTATTTTGCGTAGGTCGAGGATAGACGTTTTTTTTTTTAAATCTATCACCTTTGTAGACGCACGTATCCAAGAAAATAGTTTCTTTCTCTGAGATTTCAGCCGTAAATTTATTGGTTTTGGTGATATCTGTTAACCTGTTCAATGAACCCATTTATTTCTTCTATGCTGGTGTTCCACAAAGGGAACACGTCATCGATATATCTTAATTCAGGGACCGCGTAACATATTTTGGATTGGTGGGGCTAGCTCGCGCATAGAATGAGCTCAACGAGCGCCGAAGGCGCGAGGTTATCTACAGTAGTGGGGTCCGGGGGTAAGCTGCCCCGGAAAATTTTGAAATTTAGAGCTTCTGAAATCACCGGAAACGCGTTTATTTCTATCAATCCTAAGAAAATTTTGTCAAATTTTTGTCACCATTCTGTTATTTTTTTTTTTGCACAAAAAAGTACATTTAAAACATAATTATAATATGGTATGGCGTTCATTCAAAGTGACAAAAGCTTAATATTAAAGCCAGTCCTTAATTTATGTTCTTTTACCATTTAAAGTGGATTTTACCAAACAGAACAAATTATCGAGAAAAAAGAAATGTCTTAAAGTTTTCGCGTTGGTCCTATTTCGGGTTGGCTATCTGAAGGAGGTCAGCGTCAGTAAATGTTCCAATGACCTCCAATGTTACGTTTGCGGCTATCATTTCGACTCACAAATTCGTTAGCCACATCAACAAGTCGCATAATCTCAGTTCTTGTCTTGTGCGTATTTAAGATTGCAACATTGTTTAATCTCTGTTGGGTCATCTTTCCTCGCATTCCCTGCCGTTTCCTACAGTTCATTCGGTACAAAAATGATTGCGAAACCTGCAAAATTCACGTAATCCATCCTGTTGGACAGCGGTAATCTAATTAAAAGACATGGGCAACGTGAAAGCGAGGCTTCGTATTTCAAAATGGCGGCTAAATTCTCAAGATTTCATGAAAATCGCTCCTACGAGGTATTAGCTGAAATGCAACACTTTTATGAGAATATTTGCTGCAGAGCAGCTGGAATGAGAAACGATTTAGTGCTTTGGACGTATTTTTGTTATGAGTTTCCTTTTCTATGCCCTTACAGACGGGAAATGCAGACGTCTTTGACGACGATGAACCCACAGTGGAGAAAGCGACCTTGGATGCTCACATCACTGAGGTATTTTGGGTCATGGCTCGTGTACGACGACTGTATTGTGATGTATTGTGTTAGGAAGTGTTAAGTTGTATTGTATCGTATTCGGTTGTATTGTATTAGGTTTTATGAAGTCAGTCAGGTCGTCGTACATGAGCCATGACCCGGTATTGTACAACGATTTGATTACTTTTGTCGATATGTTGTTTCAATGAGATACCTTGTGCGTGAATGTAAATCTACCATGTAAGTCTAGTATTTTTATACAAACTGAATATATGGTGGAGAAAACATGAAAACTAATTAATAAACAACTTGTTTTCTTTCGGTAGACCTTTTGGGAGAAACTTGCACCCCTCAAATGCCCTAGTGAACCCTGCCCCCCCCCCCCCCCCCCCCAAAAAAAAAAAAAAAAGACTCACACCTAGCAATGTGATTTTATCCCCTACATTCTCTGGGAAAGGCTTTTATCTCTAAAGATTGTTTCTTTGTGGGTGTTTTGCTTTGGCTAGTACTACCCAGACTGTGTCATCCTTCATTTGCATAGGAAAATATTGGATACCAGATGGCTCTCAGACTGGGCTGGACCACTGGATCAGGATTGGGGAGGAAGAAGCAAGGTACCATCGCTATCACGTGCTACGAATAGTAACAAACAGTTTAAAAGATGATGCTTATTTTATTTTGATGAACTAATATTTTGATAATGGACTTGCCTTTAGTGTCTAGAAAAATATATTGAAAAATATATTAATGTGTAGTTTAATTTGTATATGCAATGTCCTTGTGCTGTAGAAAATGTATATAAATTCAAGAGGCTGAATGCTTGAAAATTAGAAATTTGTCCTTGTGTCCTCAAACTTCTTGATTGTGCTGTACCCTTTAGTTGTGGTTCCATCTGCCTCCTGAGCTATTTCTGCCTCTTTGTGCTCTTCACTTGTCATTGTCTAATGGTCGCAATCAAGATTCCATTCACAATGTCACACTAGTAGTCTTTATCCCTAATTTTGTTTGGAAGGTCCTCCATATTTTATCAGGGTGTGTCCCTGCCAATCATGTTGATATTGTTGAGAAGTCTACATCCTTGATTAGGGCATGGGAGTTCCAACAGTTGTGGCCAGCAAAGGGAACTCTAGGTTGAGCTACAATAGCAGAGATAAGTGGAATCTCTCCAAAAATCTGTTCTTTGGTTTTGTGCTCATGCCATGAGATATTCTGCACCTTCATGAGAAGCCTGGTATATGTACCATCAAGGTGATCTTGAAGCTCTTTCTTCATCGTCCAGGTTTCATAAAGAATGCTTTCCACACAGGCTCTGATGAAGGCCAGCTTTGTAGATATTGCTAAACTTGATTGCCAGATGTTGCGAAGCTTGTTACAGGCATTCCAAGCTTGTCATTTGCATGTCAGGAAGTCCTTCTTACTACACCAATAAAGATAATACATTAGTATTTTAAAAACATTCAGTTAGATTGGTCTTATTAATTACTTATTTCAGGTCGTACAGAGCCAATCCCCTTAGTTATGAAGGAAGATTCTCTCTGTCTTGGTCGACTTACTATGGAGGTACATTGTATAACAATTACCTTATTACATAATATTTACACAACATCGTGTTTTGTGGTTTCAGGATGAGAATACAGTAGAACCACGCCTTACGGTCACCTCATTATTACGGTCACTTTTTTTGTCCTGGCGAAATGCCGATACGTTTTCTTTTAATAAAACCCCGTTAATGCGGCCACCCCATTAATATGGCCAAAAGCCACATTCTGAAATCCCAACCTGTATAATCCTTTATAATTTACCCTGTTAATATGGCCACTCGAACCAAATACGCATTAATTATTGACCAAACAAAACAAATACTGTACAGTATTTGAGAAACAATACTGTATTTATTCACAACGCCTGTAACTTGTCATGTCATTGACCTCTGTCATTAACATAATCAAACAGCAATTTTATTTACTTTCCTGTCCTGAAAAAGAAACATAGACCAGTCATGAAATTTGACCTTACCCCCGTTAATACGCCCACGCCGTTAATACGGCCAAATTTTCATGGCCCATTGGTGACTGTATTAATGGGGTTCCACTGTATTTTGCTGTAACAGTGAATACTAATAGTAATACCAGGGCTTAAATGGTTAACGAGAGACTTAAACCAACAGGGTTAGAAATTAGCACTTGCCTGCTCACCAGTGCGAGTATAACTCCAATAAAATCCAACATGCAATCTCACTGTTGTTTCTGGTAGTTTGAGCAGGCAGATGAAGCGACTCGCAACAGAAAGGTTATGGAGATAGAGAAAGAGGACACTGATGAATTACAGCAAAAATATCAGGTCAGTCGATTTCTTCCCATAATCTACAACTTTGAACATTTAATTAGTTACCTCTGTTCCGGCGTAAATATGGAAAAAAAGGTCACAGCTTATCATGTGCCCAGGTAACCCTCAACATTCACCCTGTACAAAGAGATGCTTTTCAAGAGACAAATCATCTTAAGACCCGAAAGGTGATTTTTCTGCTCAAAAAGATTAAAGTTGCATCTGTGAGTTAATTCATTCATTGCAAGTTCTTTACTGATCACTAAGTCAACAAAATTCTGATTATTTAATAGGAATCAAATCTTCTCTAGTTTAAACTAGTTCAAGCATTAATTTTATTTTTCCACTCTTGTTGTTTCAATAGTCCTACTGTATGTATATAACAATTCATAATTTAGGTGTTTTTGTATCCTTAGAATGAGCAGGAAAAGGAAAAAGCCATTGAGGAGAGTTTGAAAGATTTAAAGGAGATGTTTTACTGTGAACTTTGTGACAAACAGTATTTTAAATACAAAGAATATGACAACCACATCAACTCTTACGACCATGCACACCGACAGGTAAAATAACTATTTTTACAGATCTCTTCATTGCCCATGACACCAAATACTGTTTTTAGACACTGTATTTGAGATATAGTAACTGCGTCTTGCATGAGACCTACAGACCACCAAAAGTTCCAAAGAAATTTGGATCATTGGTATAATTACAGTATGTTTGACAGATGATCGATATTATTTTGAAATAAATCCTGCAATCCAAGCAGTCCTTATGGTTACCTCAGTGAACCATGTGCTGACTTACCTTACCTTTAGACATAACCACATTTCCCACAGTGGATATCTTTGGCCTTAAATCAATTGATGTCTTTTGCAGAGACTTAGAGAACTCAGGCAAAGAGAATCAACAAGAAATATATGTAAGTGTTTATGCTTCAGGGCCCAGTTGTTTGAAAGCTGATTAGCATTAATCCAGGATTAAAAGTTAACCAAGGATTTAATTTCTCTTGTTTAAAAATGTTTTCAAAAGCTAATTTTACGTTAGAGGTGAAGACAAGTCAAAGTTGAAACTGAAGGCCAAAAAGTCTTTTCATTGATTAGTTATTTCACTGGATTAAAAATTGACACTAATCATGGACTAGCTTAATCGTGCTTTGAACAACCCGGCCTTGATGTTTAAATGCTCTGTAAAAGAAGCAATTTGGTTGCATGATGCCTATTTAATTAATTAGCTTTTGATTCTATTTACCTAAGTATCACCTCAGTAAATAAATTCAAAACTTTGTTTTCATCTTTATCGTAGATGCAAAAAAGAAGAAAGAACAAAAACAAATGGAAAAAGAAATGCAAAGACTTCACCTTCTCGCTGGAAAGGGCACTGAATCAAAGTAAGTAAAAATTTTAAACAAATTTTAATAATATTGTTTTTCCAATTCTTCTATACAGGACCTCATTTACTGTAGTTCATACAAATTCTTATGCCTTCAGGCAAGCAGATGTGACAAGATTATAGTGGTGTTACGGTCTTTTTCTCTAAAATCTTGAGTTTTTGGCTTGATTAAAAGCACTATCTTGTCAAAGTACTTAGTTACTTGACTGTTCATGTTAAAGTACTTCAATTACTGTCCACATTAATCAGAATAAATTTGAAAACACATTACTGTATCTCTGGTTTGGCCTATCGTCCACACCTGTAATACTGACGGTGCTTTTGACCACTGAAAATGGATATTTATGAAGACTGCAACTGTCTTATGACATAGTTTTCAAAGGATCGGTTTTTGCCATCCACTCTACAGTGATTTTTCTGGCGTGGTCAAATTTGTCCATTCTGAAGAGCACTTTTAAAAAAGATCAATCCGTTTTCGATGGTCAAAAATGCCCTTTAGTGTTGACAGAAGACCAAAATGGGGCCTGAGGGAAAACAAAAAATCTATAGGAAACATACACGTATTTTAGCCTAAGACACTACATAGCTTTTTGAATATTTTTTTTCAAGGAAATGCAGGATTTTTTACTCCCTAGCTTTTTAGTACAAAGGTAACTTACCAAGCTGCATGATTTCTTTCTTTGTGACAACAGACTCAATGCAGGCTTCAATGTAGCATTCAAAACTTCCTCAAATGCATCAAGTGGCGGTTCTGGATTCAAGCCAATCTCTGTTCAACAACAAGGCTTCAAAGCTGTTCCACCCCCACCCCCAGAAGATTTACCTCCTCTGCCAAGTGAGCCTGCTCCACCCCTCCCCAATGAACCAGCACCTCCTCCACCACCACCCCCTCCAGGAGACCATGAAACAAAAAAGCCATTTAGTTTCAAGATGGGAACTTCATCTGGCGATGCAAGTCAGGCTGAGACATCTGGAACAGCCACGCCCACAAAACAAGGTCTCTCCTTCAGTCTCGGGAAGAAGAAAGGTGCAGGTGTGATGCAGTTTGGAGTGAAATCTAAACCAGTCAAGAGCATTTCCTCTGCATTTGCAGAATCAAGCAGTGAGGGGGAAGAAGAGGACATGTCTGATGAAGACAAAAGAGTTTCATTTGAGAATGAGCAGCTGACATCTTCTCCAACACAACAGCAAGATACACTGGAGAAAGTCATTGAGTATGCGGATACTTTAAGGATCAAGGCAGCACTGAGACCGAAATTGTTGATTAAGTTTGTAAAAGGGACAGATCAGGGAGGAATTCTTCCTGGGACAATCCCAACAAATGAGACAACGGAAATAAAGACAGAGGGTAAAGATGCCAAGAAAAGATCATTCAAAGAGAAAAAAGAGCCGAGACGTCACATGGAAAGGAAAGATTCAAGTGATTCTGGAAAGGAAGGCAGTAGCAAAGTCAACAAAAGGACTTTTATGGAAAGAAAAGAGCAACAACGCAGCATGGAAAGGGAAGATTCAAGTGATTCTGGAAAGGAACATCGTGGCGATGTTAAGAAAAGGACATTTAAAGAAAGAAAAGAGCAGGGACACAGCATGGAAAAGGAAGATTCAAGTGATTCTGGAAAAGAACATCGTGACGATGTTAAGAAAAGGGCATTTAAAGAAAGAAAAGAGCGGGGACGCAGCATGGATAGGGAAGATTCAAGTGATTCTGGAAAAGAACATCGTGGCAATGTTAAGAAAAGGGCATTTAAAGAAAGAAAAGAGCGGGGACGCAGCATGGATAGGGAAGATTCAAGTGATTCTGGAAAGGAACATCGTGGCGATGTTAAGAAAAGGACATTTAAAGAAAGAAAAGAGCGGGGACGCAGCATGGATATGGAGGAATCTAGCAGCAGTGGAAGTGAACCTGAAACTATTGAAAGAAAGCAAAGGTCATTTCAAGAGAAACAAGAAACAAAACAAAGAAAGGAAAAGGATTACTCTGACAGAATGGGGAGAGATTCCCCAGATAGAAGAAAGGATAGCTATTACAAGGAAAGGTCAAGAGGTTCAAGTGGCAGGGGAAGTAGTGCCAAGGAGAGAAGAGATGATAGGTATAAATACAAACAGTCAAAAGATTCAGAGGGTAAGAAAGAAGCCAAGAGAAATGAGTCAAGAAACAGAGAGAGTGAAAAGTATGAATATAAAGAATCAAAAGATGAAGGATCCACTTACAGCAAGAAAGCTTCTAGCAACAAAAACGACTCTTATAAGGGAAAAAGAGGATTCCATGAACGATGGGAGGATTCTTATGTAACAAAGCCAGGCAAAGATGAGAGAACTTGAGTTTGATTCCTTGTTTTCCAGTATGTGATGAAAGACAAGTAGTTTCTTTCGAAAAATTGACAGTAAAGTGGCCACTCTCCGCAATTCCCTGCAAACATTTGTCAAACAGATTTTGTAACAGGTGACTAATGCTGTTCACATCAGCACAGAAACCTGTTGAGACGAAACATGTTTCCCCTAAACATTATTCTTGCCTGGTGATCTAACAATATTTTATGACAAAGGCACAAGTTTGCATAAAATCTTTACAATTACACATGAACTGAAGAAAATAGCACTTGAACATGCAGTTGCCGAAAACAGCCTCCAAAAATAAGCCTCACTGGGGCCATGTGTTCTGCTGATATTGCGTGAATTGTGCAGCATACGAGCAAATGCTATTTGATGTGATTAACTAATTTTATTAACCAGTTTTATCGATCGACTACCCAAGGAGAATTACAATTTCCCTCAGTCATACATGTAAGTAAACAAACTGATACACGAGTCGTCATACAATTTCGCTTCGCTTTAGACTACTGAAATAATTTGTAGTGGCAGATAAATTCTGAAATCTTGATAGGCTACTCTTTAGCTGAAGAATATATTCGAGTTTTGAGCATATGAAGAATTGTAAGAGAATTATCAGAACTACTTCAAATTTCGTCAGTTCTTCGCTTTGAATGGTTGCGATTGACAATTCTATTGTTACGCCGGAAATGGTTTCTTACATGGACAAAAATACCTCGTCTGATGACAATGTTCGCTGACTATGTCAGCAGAACACAAAAATGCTATTTTGTGGTGTGTCATGTGACAAAATCCTCCAAGAATCTTGGCGTATTGTGGCAGCTTTGTCCGGGTGTTTCTATGCCCATCTCGTGGAGTTGGTTGACATAATCTGTCTCAAGCCCAAATAACATCTTAAGATTACAGAGGGTGGGTAGAATGCATACATTGGTAATTACTGTATATCGATTTTGTACAATCCATTCTTGTATTTTCGCATAAGGTGATAGACTGCTAGCTGTCCCTTTTCAGTCAATCGAGCGGGCGAGCTAATCAAACAAGCTCGGAGAGACTGGGGCGAGCGAACGAGCCGAGGGGAATCTGGGGGAGAGGCCCCTCGGTTCAAATTACTTTCGCTCGCTCGCCGCTCGGATCGCTGATTGCGTATTTGCTCTTCCGCTCAACTATCTAGAGAGGGAAGTCCTGCTAACAGTCCAATAAGGTGACTGCGACACTCATATCACGATTGAAGGGGTGGCTGCAAAAAAGCCCTAAGTGACTTCTGATAAACTGCTGGATTCTCATTCCAAATTGCATTGTATACCCTTGTGAAACACAGGGAGAATTTGATGTTACATCAAAAGTCACTTAGGCCTTATTCTGCACATCCCTTCAAACTTTTGACAAACTTTTTTGTTCTTTTATTATAAAAGAACAGAAAACTTTGTCACTCCAACTTAACTGTGTGAGTAATTTCTTTTCAAAGTACTTACGATTGAAATGGCAGTAAGCTTTCTCAAGCAACACTTTATAAAGTAAGGATGGTCTTTTATTATCTGAATATTATTTTACATGACATAGAAATGAAGTGATTCACAAGAATTCTCAGGAATTTAAGCCCTGGTCATTTTAAGATAAGATACAAGATACAAGACAAAATTCATTTTGTAAGTTTTGGAAATGCCAATTTGCATGTAGACTAGGCATTTCAAGACTATTTTTTTTTTCATAGAACTGAAGTTCAAACAAAGCACATGAAAGATTACTTCTATTTTTTGTATTAAACCAAACAAGAAATCAAGCAATTTCGTTTGATGCCTTACAATCACAAATTTGTTTTTGCATAATTTATACTCTTCAAAAGCTCTGTCGAATAAGAACATAACAGGCATCTTTAATTACTAGTATTCACAACCATATGCCATCCGATTTGTACAACTTTACTATAATATTGTTTTTGTACCGTACATATCCATTATCTTTGTTTTAGCATTCAACATTAGGAGGCATTGTCACCGATTTTTGGTGTCACTTTAAAATGGTAAAACCAACTGAAACCTAAAAAAATGGTGTCATTGCATTAACAATTACTATAATGGTTCACTGAAACAATAATATAAAATATATTATAAACTGTGTTTGGCTGTGGATGGCTTAGATAGAAATGGATTACAACTTTTTTTCAAGTTCTTCCCATTTCTTGGTAAAGTTTCTTCTTTTTCTCTTTTGAGGAATCACTTGCTATTTTTCTCTCTGTGTTCAAAGGCTATTTCTAGTAAGAGTAATGATACCTGGTCGCATATTAAGTACAGTTCAAACAATAAACAACAAATTTCATAACATTGCCTCTTTTACTGTCAATGCAGTGTGAAATAAAGCAACTACCGTGTGGCAAGAAATGTTTTGCAAGATTTAATTTTTGAGAATTTTGTGGATTTACCAATTATTCACAAAAATAAACTACAGCAAAAAAAATCTGCAAAAACTTACTCCATTTATTTAGATCAATGAATTTCAAATAGTACTACATGTAATATTTTACATGTTTTTTTTACATGTTATTTGTTTGTGTGTAATATTTTACGTGTTTTACTCGGCCCAGATGGCATAAATCATACCTTACTGTTGCCATTGAATTCTAAATTTAGACCAGTGTGACACAAGACTAGTATAGAAAATTATAATGTAAAATACACAAGATAACATTTCCTTGTTGTTCCCAGCAGCTCATGAAACATAAAAAATTGGAAATCCACCAAATTAAACTCGGCAGAAATTTCATGCCACACTTCTATTGTGTTGTGATGTACTACTATTCATTTGAAACTGTTTGCCTCTACAATCTAGCTAATTTATACTAAAAAAAATAAATTAAAAATAAACAATCAATTAGATTGACAGCACTTATAGAACAAAGAAAATTAAGGAACACTTTTTGTCTTGAAAGTGCTACAATCATAACCCCGTCTCTAAGAACCAAACTTAAGTCATGGATATACATACTCAAACTTGGTTTTCATCATCATAGGTCAAAATAAGTTTGCTTTCATTAACCAAAGATCCAAACACAAAGGCATTGAAAATGGGTAAAAACACTTTTTTTAAATACTCTAATTGTAGCTCTGTAGTAGTTTTAAGAACAAAGTTATGGAGAAAATAAACTGCAGAATAATTATTACAAGATTACAATGAAAAAAAAAATGTTTTCAGCCGTAATCACAATAATTACATCAATTTATTGTGTTCATCACTGCCAGGACCATCTTATCATACTCTATATAGACAACAACCTTAAATGTCACTAATGAAATGGAAGAGACATTTCCAGTCAGCAGCACATTATCTGTGGTGCCAGTAAATTTGAAGATTTTTCTTTCCGAATTTGGCACTCCTTGAAAAGAAAGGGTTTTACTTTAAAATAAGTTTACATTTGCTTTGTTGTAACCAGCTGTTATTCATCAATTGACTCTGGAATTTCATTTCCATCTATAATAAGAGAGTGGATTATCCCATCCTTCTTTTTGCCCGAGCTGATGGCTTTTATGTAGCAAGTGTGGTTTCCCCATGAAAAATGTGTTTCTGTTCCATCATCCACAAATTCACCCTGAAAAAACATATATAATTAAACCGTAAATCCCTAAATATCAAAATACAAATTCTCTTTTGTCCCCATGAGTTTCTTATAAAAGTAGTGGGGAGAATTCATCTTTAGTAATCATATTTTGTCATTCTCATGACATCGATACATTGTATTACAAGGAGGAGGAGGAGGGGCGGTGGTCAAGTGGTTAGCGTGTCGACTTTCAACCTGAAGGTCAGCGATTCAAGCTTGGTCTCTGCCATCCTGTTGTTTCCTTAGACAAGAAACTGTGCTTCACCCAGATGTGTATAAATGGGCACTGGCGACATAATGCTGCGGGTAACCTTGTGATGGACTAGCATCCCATCCAGGTGGGAGTTGTTATACTCCTAGTCATTTCATAGTATATAAACCAGGTCACCCTGTGAAGGACTAGCATCCCATCCAGGGGGGAGTAGTAATACTCCTAGTCACTTCATAGTATATAAACCAGGTTACCCTGTGATGGACTAGCATCCCATCCAGGGGGGAGTAGTAATACTCCTAGTCACTTCATAGTATATAAACCAGGTCACCCTGTGATGGACCAGCATCCCATCCAGGGGGGGAGTAGTAATACTCCTAGTCACTTCATAGTATATAAACCAGGTCACCCTGTGATGGACCAGCATCCCATCCAGGGAGAGTAGTAATACTCCTAGTCACTTCATAGTATATAAACCGGGTCACCCTGTGATGGACTAGCCTCCCATCCAGGGTGGAGTAGTAATACTCTCAGTCGCAGTTGTGAGCCATTAGGCTTGTGAAGACTTACCTTTACAAGAAATTTGATGTTTATCACTATTTGGGCTTAAAGTGTTAACCCTATGCAGGAAAGGCTAAGAAGACAACAATTAAATTCTTGTTGTCTTCTCAGACCAGGGGGGGAGAAAGGTTAACATAATAAAGACACTGAAATAATCATTAATTTTAGACTTACAGCAGTTTCTACAACAACTCCATTCACCCAGACTTCCATTGTATCCTTCTCTGAAAAAAAAAATAAACTTTTAAAATATTCATAATGAAAATTTAAAACAAGTTGAAGGGCTCTGAGCAAGAGCACCCTCAGTATGTTTTTGGCAACTTTCACTAAAAGCACAGTTTTGTTTAGGTACTTAAAACAGATCCAAAATGGGGAAGAAAATCCACATCTTTGAGAAAATGTTTTGGGCCTTAGGACACCATACGTATCTTTTCAAGATAAAGTTTTATTCTGTTCGAAGATAGAAGATTTGTTGATCTGTTTGGAATCCTTTCAGTCATATTTACATGATCCAGTCAAAATTTTGGCAAGTGAGTCCCTTTTGAGGCCAAAAATCCAAGATTTCAGTGAAAATTTTCCAACAAGGTACTTAGGATTTCTTGCCAGGAGCCCTTCAATTGTGGAGGGAGACAAGAAGTTCTCAAGTTTTGATTATGAATACAAAATGAGCATGTGTGGAATTTATTTTAAATTTCCTGTGCCTCGCCATGTTTTCTGTATGGTAATTTAAGATGTCAATATGTTTTCTTAGCTGCACCTCTGAGTACTCTATAGGGTGCAATATTTTATCAATAGTATGACCACACTGGCCATGGGGCTTCTCTGGAGGGATAAGCACTAAATGCCTGCAAAAATTTAATGTTCTTATTAAAACATATTGCCCAGAAAAAAAATATGAAGGTTAAGGTTTTGTGTGCTAGTTTTTAAGAACATCAAATTTCCAAGGGAAACCATCAGCCACTACACCCAAGTCAAGCACACTTTACTGTCTATATATTTTTCATCAATGAAATATTTAGCAGCTGCAGGGATGTAAATAATAGGTGGAAGGCCGAAAAAATAACCGCCTGAAGACTGAGTTTTCTTGATTTTTTATGCCTGGAAAACTGTCTGCTTAAAGTGCCCCTGTGATCAAATTTTTGATTTTTTGATTTTTTTACATTTTCGTGTACAATTAGACTTTCTTACTTATCTTGCCAAATTTCAATTCATTACGAACATTAGAAGTCATTTTATTTTAACATTTATTTCTGAGAATTTACGGCCGCCATTAATCAACCTTGTTCCAAGGCTTGGTTGCGAATGGGAGACAGTGATGTCAAAGACTCAAACATACCTCTTGGGTTGAAATTATAATAACAATAAGTATTGAAAATCACGCAAAAAGCAACAAAAACTTTGGACTTGTTCTTCGTGCAATTTTCTATGCTGATTGTTATTATAATATCAACCCGTGAGGTATGTTTGAGTCTTTGACGTCACTTTCTCCCATTCGCAACCAAGCCTTGGAACAAGGTTGATTAATGGCGGCCGTAAATTCTTGGAAATAAATGTTAAAATAAAATGACTTCTGATGTTCGTAATGGATTGAAATTTGGCAAGATGAGTAAGAAAATATAAGAAAATCAAAATCAAAAATTTGGTTATAGGGGCACTTTAACTCTTTCTCTCTTTTTTTAACAAAATTTTCCGCCTGTGATGAACAAAATTCCACCTGTTGGATATCTTAGCTACAGTATATCCCTGAGCTGCCTGAAAAGAGAAAACTGCAGAAAAGACAATAGCATAAAAAACAAACATTTCAGTTAAAAATAAAATTCATTCTGCAGCTGCATGCAAGCATTGGGATAATATGGAAAGTAGATATAATTCATTTAACGTTTTCCTTTACAGACAGACACTATTGTGTTGTGATCAACTTAAGTGAAATTAATCCTAGTGTGGAACATGTCTAACTGGTTAATGCTTTTTTTTTCAATTCCCACATTAATAAAGTGGGTGGTGGGTTTGACTGTAAGTGTCGTTAATAACTAAATGACTTGTCATAATTTTATATCCAAGATCTTAAATTTTCTGTTGTTGTGAAAATGGAAACTGCAGCAAGTCTTGGCCAACAGCCTTTTTCTCATACCATGAAGACTGCTGTACTAGAAAGAGCCAATTTTCAAAGGCTAAACATGTGCAATGACAAAAATGTGGTTCTAAATTTTCCAGTGGTACTGTTTATTATGCTGTACATGGTGGGTCTCACTTTTGGGTCTGTGGATGAAATCATAAAGCGTGACCATTCAAATGAAAGCTATTGAGCAGTACTTTCCTGAGGTACTGTTTATCATGCTGTACAAGGTGGTTCTAGCTTTTAAGTTTGTGGATGAAATCCTACAGTGTAACCATCAAATGAAAGCTACTGGGCAGTACTTTCCTGTGGTACTTTTTATTGTGCTGTGTAACGTGGTTCTAACTTTTGTGTTTGTGGTGAAATCCTAATGGCTAAAGTCTTTCCTGTGGTGCTGTCTTATTTCAATTTCAAACAACAAACAGCTTTTTAAAAATTTGCAGTTTTGCACTCCAAGTTTAATTGACTCTTCAACAGAAAACTTTCAATTCAATATTTGCAATTTTATCTCAGCCAATAACAAAGATAGAAATAAATGAAAAGAATATATTAAACAAACACCTGTCATTACATGAACAAATAAGGAAACCAGATACCAAACGATTAAAAAATATTAATTATGCAAAGTGGTTATGAACAAAACGATGGCATTAAACTTAAAACACATTACCACTAATTAGGAAGGGTGTGAAATTTATTGGATAAAAATTGGAAAAATTGTTTTGCATCTAATATCTGGACGAAGCTGCAGCCTTGAGGCAAATAATTTAATATTGAAAGTTATAAACTTTTGGCTTGAACTTAGTTTCTTCACGTTTCTGCATCAGTAAGCTTGTGTACAAAATGATGGGTGGTAGGAGAACACTGTATTTAAGGTCAATATTCAGGTTAATTCATGATCGACAGAAAACATTTTATAGGCGTCAAAAAGAAAAATAAATTAAGTACATTTATAACTCACCTAGCACCATTCGCGTTTCTATTCCATCTAAAAGAAATGTCCACACTTTGGCCGTTTTCTTTCGGTTTTCCACGAATTTTTTGAGGGGTTTACCGTCGACTTCTAACGTGTATTCGTACTGAAAACCGCTCACTGCTTCGATATGAATCGTTGCTCTTTTAGCACCTACGTTAAAACTCTCCTTTCCAACAAGTCTAAACATCCAATTGTGCCGTATAACTTCTACATTGTCAACTAAAATAACCCGCTTTCCAGTGGTTGTTCCATGTTCGAACTGAATTCTGTGTTTGCCGTCCGCCAAAGCGATGTCCCAAGTCGCCACAACATCGCGAAATTTGTCATCGCTCATTTTACCGGGCGATTATATCACTTTAAAAGAAGATCAGCGATGAGATTTCGAATTGGCGGCAGTTTGACTCTTGAAGTCAGCTTTAAACAGTAAATCTCAGCTTGCGTTACGTTTCCACGGATTTTCCAGGTGTATCTATGTTCGATCTCATATAAACAGATTGAAGCTGGTCGATTTCTTCGCCAGTCACAGACTCGTTCCCAGAAGAGACTGGGAACGAATCTGCGATAACAGCCTCGTTTCTAAACTCTTGAGAACGAGGTTGTTTTCTACGGCAGTGATTTTTGTCAGCGGCTTCTGCTAGAAAAAAGCCGCGAATTTGTTCTGTTTGCGTAAGATCATCATAATTTACAAATTTTCTGGCTTTTTTTATACGTTTCCTCGTGGTTCTTACGTCGCAGATTTTAAAATGAACTCCGCCAAAGGGACGGTAATTATCATTTCCATTCTTTTCACTGTTCTCTTACACCGTTCCTATATGACAAGTTCTATATTCGCGGCAAACGCTGACTCACTGCATGTAAAATGCGTTTGACTTGATCTTAGATTGCCGGCATTTTTCAGCTTCCTTCGAAAAACTTTCTCTCTGCTTCTTACTGACTATACTCTTGAAAATTTTCAGCTTAAAGATTTCCATGAAAACGTCAGGAAAGAGGTTTGTGTTAAACGCTTAGTTTTGCGGCGTTAAATTTGGTTTCTTGCTTGTAAACTTTGCAGACAGCTTCAATAAGCTTTTATAATCTTATTTCAATTTTCCTATTTCCTTTCCTAGGCCGAAGATTCAGTGAAAAATTTCTTTCCCGACAGAGTTTTTGAGTTGGACAAACTCCTGAAGGTAATGTTAAATGTGTGCAAATTTTCGGTGTTAGCATTTTTCATCGTTTCTCGATGTTTCGAAAATACATCGTAACGTACCACGTGCCCAGCTTTTGGGGGGAAATTTTACAAATAATCTTGATATAAGCTGAAATGTGTACTTTTGTTTATAAGACACAATCGTTTTATTGCTAATGTAATAACATTGTCTTATATACCTTGTAAACTTATTTTTCAAGAAACCTAATTGAATTATTACAATTAAATATTTATCGTTGTACTGTACTGGCCCCGGTTGTTCACAAGGTGGACAGCGCTATCCACCGGATAAATCACTGACCAGTGGATAAGCATAAACAAAATCCATTGTGGTATCCACTGGATAGTGATTTATCCGGTGGATAGTGCTATCCATCTTTTGAACAACCAGGGCCTGATCATTATTCTGTAGCCTTGTGCATTTTGTAAATTACTGTTTTCGAGGTCTTTTGAGTAGCATTTCAGCAGTACATATAATGCTTTAATATGCTTTTACATAGCTCAAAAATCCATGTACATGTTTTCAAATGTGTCGTAAGATTTTATTATGCACCTATGTTACCCCCCCCCCCCCCCATCACCCTCTTTGGAGAGGAGGGTTGACATGGAGGGCTGCCCTTTGGTAGGGATTTTGACATGATCCATGCCCCCAGGGTAGAGAAACTGGGTGCAACTATTTCAATGCCATGGAAACAGTTACCCTAGGGACAGATTTTGATATTCATTAGTTGCCCAGGGAAAGGGAATTTGACTCTGGCTTCCCTCAAAATATCAAAATCCTCTGGCTCTGCCAGCCCCTCCCCACCCTGGGACCTAACAATGCATTAACTGAGATCGCCAGGGGTAAAATTTAAATTTTATCATGTCAAGGTGCCTACAGTACAAGTGAAGCAATTTTCTTTTCTGATTAGAGCACTTGTTCATATATGATGTTTATGGTCTTTTAGTCTGACATGTTCAGTAAAGAATCTATGGATAGAGTACACAAAGCTGTTAGCATGCCAGTCAGCAAAAATGATACACACAATGATGTGGAGGTAACAAGATTCTCTTTCATTTTACATGTTTATTCCTTACTGTGTTTAGGAATGCTTGCCATTTGCACAACCATCCAGTTGAAAGCTTCATGCATGTGCATTATTTTAAGCTGACCTTATGGTGGAATAAGTTGATGTCTGGTGGTGTAGTGGCTAACTAGTTCAGAGGCGGAAGAGCGTTTTGAAATGTAGGGGGGCTCATCATACACCAAGCCAAGTGCATACCCCTACTCAAATTTCCCAAAATGTCCTTTGCATAGTTCGTTTGGCACAAGCAAACCTCTTTGCAATCTTAACAGTGTCCAGTGTGTCCGTAATCGATTTGCGACAATGCATAAGTAGGCAGTTGCTCAGACAATCCTGCTTCATGGTGCTTCTTAGGTAGTTCTTGAGTTGTCAGAGGGCAGAAAATGTACACTCTGAGATTGAATTTTTTGCCAAACCAAGTTTATGCCGTGCTAACGATATTTTCAGCACTGAAATGTAAGGGGGCTGTCCCCCCCCAAAAAAAAAAATTGTTGGGGGGTGTAGCCCCCCCCCCCCCCCCCTCCCCTGCTCCACCGCCTATGTAGTTGTACTTTCAACCTGAAGGTTGATGGTTCAAGGCTTGGGGCCAGTTGCATAGAACTTAACGTTAGATGAAATAGCTAAGGTCAGACGTTCAGCCCAGTCAAACTCGATTTTTTAATGTCAGTTGTAAGAAGTTATGCCCAATGTTAAGTTCTATGCAACTGGCCTGTGGTCTTTACCATTGTGTTGTTTCCTTAGACAAGAAACTGTATTCCACATTATCACTCTCCCCTCAGGTGTACATGCAGGGGTGTCATTAAGATTTGAGACAGGCATTGCTCTGATCTTAACACCCGTAACAAGCTTGTTGCTTTGTCAGTCAATTTAACCTATAACAGGCAAGATCACCCATAACATCAAGTGCACTCACCCGTAACAGATGCTACGGGTGATGGCCCTTAATGACAGCCCTGTACATGCATAAGTGGGAACTGGCAAAAAAATGCTGGGGGTAACCCTGTGATAGACTAACATCCCATCCAGGGGGGAGTAGTGATACTCCTAGTTATTTCATGCTACAGTTTAGGCCTGCTGTGACTCATGCATGACTTCAGAGTGAAAAGGTACAAAATAGTAACAAGAAAACCAAAAAGCCAATTTCAAACAAAACACTGTCAATATGTTCTGGTGATACTCAAGAAACAGCTAAATTATCATTTTTCAGCCAACAAATAAAAAGAGAAAGATCACTGAAAGTCATGACAGCCATGTGTTAAAACACAATTCCCAAGGTAAGTAGTAAATACTTAATATCACATAGCCTGTTTGATGTCAAAATTGAGGTTTCTTAATAAACTGGGAGGAGATAGTGGTCTGAACATACTGCTGCTTCCTTTACCCCTTACCCCTGGTGTTAGACCCATTCTATTAGGCTAAAACCAGACCCAAAAAAACCCAGGATGTAGCCCCCCCCCCCCCCCCCCCCCAAAAAAAAAAAAAAAAAAAAGTCCCTTTTTTCTTTGCATAAAGAAGTTACGCTTTTTGCCGACCCCAAAAAAAGCCCTTACTAACATCTTTCACCCCCAAAAAATCACCACACAGTTTCTTACCCCAAAAAGGTCTTTGGATCTCCCCCCTTTATCCCCCTCTGGCCAGCTCCCTGCACCCTCTTTATCCCCCTTTATTGTCTCCGCCTCTTTGCCGTTTTTTCTATGATTGAAGTTAAGTCTTTCAGGATTTTCTTTGCTGTAGCACTGCAATTAGATTGGCCAGTTATATGATGTACGGTTGGTTTCTATTGACTTTTGCCACCATGTTTCTTTTTAACTGTTAGCCAGTAGAGTCTCATGGTTGCACAACTGAAAATCTTTTTGCATCTACAGTATGTTTAGGGCTGTTGTGTTCTAACTATTAATATGATCTCATTTTTCTGTTTTGTTCTTCAAGCTCATGTTCCTTGCAACAAGGTGAGTTCAGTTAAGAAGATTACACAAAATCATAAACTAGGACCTAAAAATGGTATTGTCATGTATGACACACAGCCAAATTCTCGCAAGGAATATTGAAGTAGATTTGTTGCTATGGAAACATCACATGGCATTCACAGAAATCTGTCGTATGAAAAATAATGTTGTGGGGTTGTCAGTTGAATTCTTAACAAGCTATGAACAACGTACAAAGTCAATGCACCTTTTCCTTGCTGGTTGTTGCACCCTGAGTGTGTTTATAAATAAGCATGTTGCCCTTATGTTGTATCCTTACTATAAAAATAATGTCTCCACTCAGGTGTATAAGGGTTGTTTAGATGACACTGGTATCCCATCTGTGGGAGTCACAAAAGATAGACTTTTAATAATTTATTGCCTTGTTATTGCTTTTTTCCTAGTATCTTTTGCAAGTAATTGAAGTACTCAAACCCAAAATACAGATACTGATGGAAAAATGTAACACAGTAAGTTTGGTTCTGAGGTGACAGCCACATGAGCAAAGCTTTTCTTGGAGGGTTGATGCAAAATTTTGTAATAATTCTAATTTTTTCACTAGCACTCAATGAAATCAAATGTGTCGCTAATTCTGAGAAAATATTTGAGTTCAATGTTTCAACCCATTCTTGTGATTTGTTTCATTCTCATATCACTCAGGAGATTTAACAGAAGAGCATGATTGTGAAAAAAGCACAAAAGTTAGTTTTTTGTAGGAGTGGTCATATACAATTTTTTCAGCAGGCTGGAAACATTTAAAACAGTAACGCGATAATGATATGATCACCAAAGGCAAATAGCCTTGATGTTTAAGCAACTTCTCCCAACTAGTTGTATAAGAAATGCATGGAGTCCAGTAAGGAGAATTTTTATTTTGGGGTTTAAAGTGTTCACACTTCAGGGTTCTCATTATGTTTCTGAATAGACGGTCAGGTTTAACAAGTAGGAGGCTGTTCTGTAGTGAGTGACACACTCCGTCAAAAGTCTGCTTTTTTCCTGGAAAGTAGGCGGCTCAGAAATTTAAGTAGCCAGCTGCCGGCAGTTAAGGAGAACCCTGATACTTATCATGAGTGGTGTTTGTTGTTAGGTGAAGATGTGGATTCAGTTGTTAATCCCCAGAATTGAGGACGGAAATAACTTTGGTGTCTCTATCCAGGTAAACATCTTTTCCAATCTTCTTCAAAGGTGGTGTTACACTAGGCATTGTTTTGTGCAACTTGTCTCGCAACACAATGTGAACTATACCACTGGAAATGGCTTAATAACATCAGGGTTCATGCTACTCCTTGAAGTCCTTGAAAAGCCCTGGGATTTAATTTTAGATTTCAAGGGCGCTTAAAAAGCCCTTGAAAAGAAGAATGTTTGCAGAAAGTGCTTGAAAATAATGAAAACTCCTTGAATTTTTGTTCGGATGGGATTTTTTTTGCAACAGAAAAAAAAATTTTACTGGAAAAATATGTTGTAGCGTATGTTAAAGTGGGCATTTTCATGTAAAAGTGTTGCCATTTTTGTTACAACACAAGTTTTATGAAATGTTGTCCATGTACACTGTTTTCAGTTTTGCGATCTTAAGGCTGACTTGAATGGATGCAGATGTTCTGTAATTTTACCCTTGCTGACTTATTTTATTATGATCTGTAGGAGGAAACTCTTAGTGAAGTACAAAGAATTGAAGGAGAAGCAGCAACATTTTTGGACCAGATTTCAAGGTACTCCCATGATGTTGGTTTGTAATGTTGTTTATCTTTTGAGTTTGTGGATGAAATTGTTACATGTAACCATTCAAATGGAAGCTATTGAGTAGTACTTTACTGTGGTGCTGTTTGTTATGCTTGTCAAGGTGAGAATTTTCTAAAATTATCGGAAAATTGCTTAAAACTTTGTAATACCGCTGGACAGGGTATGGTTTTTGGCCTTTCTGTCTTGAACAGGATATATAATTTAATGTGAGTCTGCCCTAAACAGGGTCTGAATCTGTCCTAAACAGGGTGTTCCAGTAATGGTTCCCTTGTTCTAGACAGGGTCCTAAAATAGCAGGTATTGTCCTACACATGGTAGGCATTTTCGGTTATTTTTGTCCTAAACAGGATCAAGGTCTCAGACCCTCAGCAGCACCCCTATACCCAAATATTGGTCATGTCCAACCCCCCCCCCCCCCCCCCCACCTCCCCTGGGATATAAACACCTTTTAATGTTCATCTTCTGAAAACATACATTTATTGTTCATTTGCAGATATTATATCACAAGGGGAAAAATAGTTTCCAAGATCTTAAAATACCCTCAGCTGGTAGGTGTTTAAAGTGTATATGACAGACTTTTTTTTATTTGCTTGTTCGAATCTACATGGTGTTCTGATAAGAAAGTTGAAAAAAGTTTTTCAACATTGATTTTTCTTCTCAGTATTTTAGCAATCTAAAAACATGAAATTTCATGTCCGGACGGTGGGGTACAATACTGCACAAAAAGAAAGACTGGGGATAGCCCATTTTTTTTTCTTTTTTTTTTTGTTACACACCTTAATAGAACCATGTTTCTTCCTCATGGTATACCAAAAAAACTGAAACCTGCGAAACTGGCATTCTGGTGTTGACATCACAGCGGTCTATCCCCAGTCTTTCTTTTTGCATGGTATTGTACCCCTTCAGAAATGAAATTTCATATTTTTAGACGACTAAAACACAGAAAGGAAAAATGGATATCAAAAAACTTTTTTCGATTTTCTTATCAGAACACCATGTAGATTCCATCAAGCAAATAAAAGAAAATCTGTCATATACACTTCAATAATAATATGGTAACTTTATTCTCTAACCCTCCAATACGTACTTTCAGAATTAACTCAATGACATGGAATAGTGAAATATTTCTTGTTTTTAATGTCATGTTACTGAGTTACAGAGATTTGAATTTACTGCCATTTTTTCTACTTCAATTTACAATACGCAGTTTACAGCTTAAGGATAATCAATTTGAGAAATACTAACTATAAACTGTGA
Source organism: Cladopsammia gracilis (assembly GCA_022457155.1). NCBI lineage: Eukaryota > Metazoa > Cnidaria > Anthozoa > Scleractinia > Dendrophylliidae > Cladopsammia > Cladopsammia gracilis. The sequence continues at coordinate 683,778 of JAJGOT010000429.1, forward strand.
ATAGTCCATTGATTCATAAAAAAATATTACTCAATATTACTACAACACTGACAGCCTTTTCGCTCATTGCACAGGATGACTACCGGCAAGCCGTCGTGGAGTTAGATGAAAAGGAGTTTACCAGTTTACGCCTCTGTTGCTGCGAACTTCGAAATCATTATGTAAGCAAAACTTTTAATTATTGCTGGTCTATTTAACAGCACAAGTTTTGGCTGGGGTGCTTTACTTTTCAGTCAGTACAGGTCACAGAGGGGCTAAATGTGAGTGTAATTCCTTCTATTTTCACAGCGCAAATCAATTTTGTCAAAGTAAAACTATGAATGTGACCGAACAAAGCATCAGGCAATCATGTTATGCTTCTGGTGAAATTTTATCCTCAAGCCAAAATCTGACCCTGGGGCGAAATGATTCCAGAAAGCAAAACTGTCCAGATTAATAATAATAATAATAATACAAAGACTTATATAGCGCACATATCACACATGTCTCATGGCGCTTTACATACACTTATGAGAATGAGATCGGATGTCAGCTTATGAAGGCGCCACAGGCAGCCGCTATCGGTCCATTGTTGATCTCATCTCACCCACCCCACCCATGAACAAGTGACACTGAGGGTGGTCACAGCCAGGGTTTGTTACGTCCTCAGTGGTTCTTTTACGTCCCCATGGGAGACGGGACCGCCATTCCTACGTGGTCATCCGAGCCACGTGAAGGTCTGACCATTTGCCGATGTCATAGCAAAGGCAGCACCTTCATCCTCAGTTATTTTAAGACCCTGAGTGTTGGTCCGGACGGGGTTCGAACCCGAGACCTCCCGCTCTGCAGACCGGTGCTCTATCAACTGAGCTAACCAGGAGGCAGTTTATTTTTAGGCATGATGTGCTGAGAAGAAATAATGTCATCTTATGTTTCTTTTTAACAGCTTTCTCTGCATGATACCATCACAAAGAACTTGGATAAGATCAAGAAACCTCGAACGAACAATGCAGACTCGCTCTACTGAACGCCTTTATTATCTTATTACTTTCTGTGATACTTGTTACCAATAAACTGTGAATCGTTTATTTTAGAAACCTTGCTTAAGTATTTTTATTTGAATAATATGATTGAAGGAGATTATTTTTAGACACTGTCTTAGACTGATGTATTTTAGACTTACCTCTTGATACAAGATTCATTTAGTTGTAGCCACAAACGTATGTATTTGACGGATTTTTTTTTCTGCAACTGTTGTACTCCCACTTTCACATAGGCAAACTTTGAGTTATCTAATGTGTAACTTTTGCGTCTCTGGATAAATCTCTATGATGTGACCATTCAAATGAAAGCTCTTGAGCAGTACTTTCCTGTGGTACTGTTTATGCTGTACAAGTGAACGTGATTCTAACTTTTGCGCCTACAGATAAAACCCCATGATGTGACCATTCAAAAGAAAGTTCTTTAGCAGTAACCTTCCTGTGGTACTGTTTTTTTTTCACTATAATTTTTACAAATTGAGTTTTGAGATTCACTTCACTACTGGGAATGAATAGTTTAAATGGAATGTATTATATCACACAAGTACATTAATATGGAGACTATACGTCATATCTAAGTTTTATTTAGAAACAATTATGGGGAATTTCTGTTTCATAAACCATACTTTGTTCTTTAGAAGTCGACTTAGACGACTTTAGACTACTCTTAACTTTTTCTAATAATTCTAGCCCTGACCGTTTCAGAGATTGCTGTATACATTTGTAAGCTTAAAATCGCATGTTTCTCTTAATTTTATTGATGTTTCGTTTAATAATTTAGCACCGACCTTTCCAGACTGCCCCATGTTATCTGTTAGTTTCTGTAGATTATATATATGCCTTTTTCTGCGTTAATAATAGCAATTACCATTCCAGACAATGGCCTATAAGTTTAAAATCACATATCTGTTGATTTTATTTATAAGCTGTTTGGCAGATGTGAATATGTATTTAATGACTGTAAATCTTCTAAATAAAATTACACGGAACCAATAAAAGCTGTGTTTATGCCTTCAAAAGACTTTTACCCCAATTTTCTTTGTTTTCGATTAGTTGATCATGCGAGGAAGCCAGCCAGCACCCACTCAACTAACCCTGAGGGATATTTTTTAGGCATCTGGCTGAGCCTACAGACTGTTTTCATCCACGAAAGCAATTTGTTTTTCTGGCTTTGAAAGCAACACCAGAACAACGGTCATTGATAACTGAGTTAATGAGGAAAAGAATATTTGGAAAATAAGAGTACTTTGTTTGCATTCGCCATTTTGGTGTACCGGCACTTTGGTATACCAACGGTCGAATTTGCATTTTTAAGAAATTCTTGAAATACGGCTAAATTGTTTCCACGATCTACAGTTGTGCTGTATTGCCTGTATTCTTATTTAGTCGATTAAATAAAGTGGCGCGAAAAAAGATAGACTTTCAAGTTAAATTTTTCGTCATTTCGCCCATAGGTCATAATTATGCCAATCCGCAAGGCATGCCACATCAGGGGCGTAGCTACCAGTACGCACGCACGTGCGCACGTGCGTACCTGAAAAAGTCGAAAAAATGGAAAGATTTGGGACTTGAGGGTGGGGAGGAGGTAGGGGAAGTGTTTGAAAACAGTGATTGTGCGTACCTCTGAAAAAGTCCTGGCTACGCCCCTGCACATGTCATTCGTCCAAGTCATTCCGGTTTTACCGTCACCGCCCTGAGGGAGGTTAGGGAGCTTTTGCAACAACTGTGGCACGCCAAGGAAAACGTCATTGAAAAAAGAATTTGCGCTCATTTAAACTACTTTGAAATTGTTCCAAATTGTTTAATTTGCCTTATGTTACTGGAATTGTTCAAGAGCTGAATTGGTAGGGACGGCTTTCAAGTTGAAACAGAGCAAGGAAAATTAACCGTCGTGTGTCTACGTTCTCTAAAAAGGCCTATAATTTGGTCATTTGACGTTGTTGTTTTGCAGGGAACGACAAAGAAATGCATCAAATGAAAAACGCACGTGCAGAGGCATTGTTTTCGCTTATTAAACCTATTGTTTTGTGCCGTTCTCGCTGCCGTTGCCGTCGTGGTTGCTAAAACTCCCTATCCGAAATTTAACAGTTTTCTTAAGGGGGGAGGGGGGGGGGGGGGGGGGTGGGATGCTTTACCTTAATGCCATTTTCCCTCCCCTTCACATGGGTTTATTGGAAATATATCGTTCGCGTTTCAAACAATCCAACTGAACGCCTTGCTCGTCTCATGAATCCATGTTATGGGGTGTTTTGTGAATTTTTGGGTGATTTTTGGGTATGTTTGGGAGGAAATAGTTTTTCTCAAAGGATGTGTAAAGTTTAGTCAAATTAGAAATATTGAAGATTTATTGAAGTTTTAAAATTAGATTTTGTAGTAATAATTTACAGATCAATGGAAACCCGAATAGTCCACTGGCAACCTGGGGTGCTCTTGCGTTCATTAAACCTATTGTTTTGTGCCGTTCTCGCTGCCGTCGCCGTCGTGGTTGCTTAAAGTGTATATGACAAATATCTTTTTATTTGCTTGATGGAATCTACATGGCGTTCTGATAAGAAAATCAAAAAGAGTTTTTTCGATATCGATTTTCTTTTCCGTGTTTTAGCCGTCTAAAAACGTGAAATTTCACTTCCGGCGGGTTACAGAAAGAAATAAACGAAAAAAGCATGGCTGATTCGACAGTGATGCGCATATCACTAGTGATATGTGTATCCCCTTTCTGAATATGGCTGCCGTGTTTTGTGTATCCCTCTCCCTCTGCAGCGAGCTATCTAGTGAAGTGACGTTGTTACAATAATATGTGTATCCCCGTGATATGTGTATCCTCGGTACACATATCACTAATAGTAAAAAAAAAGTAAATAATAGCTTTATTTGCATGACTATATTGAGTTACAGTATTGCAAATTAATATTGCACTAATAATATGTGTATTCCCGGTGGGGATACACATATCACTAGTGATATGTGTACCCTCTTTCCCTTTGTACCCCATTTCAGCAAGCTATCTTGTGAAGTGACGTTGTCACAATAACATCTGTATCTCCGGGATATGTATATCCCCGTACACATATCAGTTAGTGATATGTGTACGGGGATACACATATTACGGAGATACACATATCATTGTGGCAACCTCACTTCATCAGATAATTCAACGCAGAGGGGATATACAAAACACGGCAGACATATTCAGCATACTAAGGGAATACACATATCAAGTAAGGGGATACACATATCACTAGTGATATGTGTATCCCCACCTGGAATATACATATCACTAATGATATGTGTACGGGGGGTACACATATCACGGCGATAAACAGTTTGTTGTGACAACTTCACTTCACTAGGTAGTTTGCTGCAAATGGATGGGGAGACGCAAACACGGCAGTACCTCCATATACATATCACTAGTAATAGTGATATGTGTGCGGAATACACATATCAATCCCTGAATTTGGCTGCCGTGTTTTGTGTATTACTCTCCCTCTGCGGCGCACTAACTAGTAAAATGATGTTACCGAAATGATATGTGTATCTCCGTGATATGTGTACCTCCGTACACGTATTACGAGTAATATGATTATCCTCGTTGGGGATACACACATCACTAGTTATATGTGTATCCCCTTCGGGATACACATATCACTAGTGATATGTGTATCCCCACCCGGAATATACGTACGGGGGAGGGGGTAAACATATCACGGAGATACACAGTTTGTTGTGACAACTTCACTTCACTACGTAGTTTGCCACAAAGGGATGGGGATACACAAACACGGCAACCATATTCTGGAAGGGGGTACACATATCACTAGTGATATGTGTATCCCCACCCGGAATATACATATTACTAATGATATGTGTACGCGGGGTACACATATCACGGAGATACACAGTTTGCTGTGACAACGTTCATTTACGAAGTAGTTCGCTGCAAAGGGGTGGGGATACACCAGAAAACGACATATTCAGGAAGTATCCCCTGTGTATCCCCTTCCTGAATATGGCTGCCGTGTTTTGAGTATCACTCTCCCTCTGCAGCGGGCTTATCTAGTGAAGTGACATTGTCACAATAATATTTGTATCTCCGTGATATGTGTACCCCCGTACACATATATATCACTAGTAATATGCGTGTCCCCGCTTGGGATACAAACATCACTAGTGATATGTGTATCCCTGTACACATATCACTAGTGATATGTGAATCCCCGTGCACATATCACTAGTGATATTGGTACGAGGGTACACATATCACGGAGATACACATATCATTGTGGCAACTTCACTTCACTAGGTAGTTCGCTACAAAGGGATGGGGATACACAAAACACGGCATATTCTGAAAGGGGATACACATATCACTAGTGATATGTGTATCCCCTTTCAGTGATATGTGTATCCCCACCGGGAATACACATATTACTAATGATATGTGTACGGGGGATACACCTATCGCGGGGATACACAACTTCACTTTACTAGGCAGTTCGCTGCAGAGAGATTGTGTTGCAGAAAACACGGCAGCCGTACTCTCAAAGGGGGTACACATATCACTAGTGATATGTGTACGGGGATACACATATCACTAGTGATATGTGTATCCCAACCGGGGACACGCATATTACTAGTGATATGTGTACGGGGGTACACATATCACCGAGATACAGATATTATTGTGACAACAATACACATATACACATATCGTTAGTGATATGAGTATCCCAGGAGGGGGTACGCATATCACTAGTGACATCTGTATGCCCGTACACATATCACTAGTGATATGTGTTCGAGGATACACATATCACGGAGATACACATATCATTGTGGCAACTTAACTTCACTAGGTAGTTAGCTACAAATGGATGGGGATACACAAAACACGGCATATTCTGAAAGAGGATACACATATCACTAGTGATATGTGTATCCCCACTGGGAATACACATATTACTAATGATATAAGTACGGGGGATACACCTATCGCGGGGATACACAAATTATTGTGACAACGTCACTTCACTAGGTAGTTCGCTGCAGAGAGATGGGGATGCAGAAAACACGGCGGCCATACTCTGAAAGGGGGTACACATATCACTAGTGATATGTGTACCCCCTCTTGGGATACTCATATCACTAGTGATATGTGTATCCCCTTTCTGTTGTCACAATAATATCTGTATCTCGGTGATATGTGTACCCCCGTACACATATCACTAGTAATATGCGTGTCTCCGGTTGGGATACATATCACTAGTGATGTGTGTACCTGTACCCTCGTACACAGAGCCTGCCTCGTACACATATCACTAGTGATATGTGTACGAGGGTACACATATCACGGAGATACACATATCATTGTGGCAACTTCACTTCACTAGGTAGTTCGCTACAAATGGATGGGGATACACAAAACAGAAAAACACGGCATATTCCGAAAGGGGATACACTCACCGGGAATACACATATTACTAATTTATTGTGACAACGTCACTTCACTAGGTAGTTCTCTGCAGAGAGGTGGGGATACACAATACACGGCAGCCATATTCAGGAAGGGGATACACATATCACTAGTGGTATCTGTAACCCCACCTGGGATACGCATATCGCTAGTGATATGTGAGCGGGGAAACGCATATCACGGAGATGAACATATCATCGTGGCAACTTCACTTCACTGTTTTAAATGAGGATCTTGCTAGAGTTGAAAAATGGCTAATTGCTAACAAGCTTACCGTTAACGCGTCTAAAACTGAGTTTATGCTAGCTGATCGGATCGAGGCAAAGGCTAAGCACGTTTCACAACTCTCCGTCACTTATGATTAAGTTACTTCTACGAAATCTCTAGGTGTTCATATTGATCAGACTGTAATTGGAATGTCCATATTGAGAATTTATGTAAGAAAATCGCGTCTGGCATTGGAGAGTTGAAGAGAGTGAGGTCTTTTGTTCCACACGAGACTCTCCGATCAATCTTTATGTCTTTAGTGCAGCCCCACTTCGATTACTGTAATTCTGTCTGGGGATGTTGTAGCAAAACCCTAGCCAGTAAACTTCAAAAACTTCAAAATCGCGCTGCGCGTGTACTCACTTACTCGAACTTTGATGCAAACGCTGATAACCTTATCGAAAAACTTGGATGGATAAAACTAGATTCTCGACGAAAAATCCATAGAGCTGTGATGGTTTATAAGTCGCTTAATGGTCTTGCTCCCGAATACCTTATAAGGCCCGGTTCAAACGTAGAACTTCACATGTGCCGAATCTAATGTAAATGAGCAAGAACAATAGATTTTGCTCATTTGCATTAGATTCGGCACATGTGAAGTTCGACGTTTGAACTGGACCTAATTAGTTCCAAATTTGTTGACCGTAGTAGCGTCTCCAATTACTCCTTAAGAGCCACAGAGGGCAAACTAGCTATCCCACAGCCACGCACAAATTATATGAAAAATAGCTTCAGTTAGTCTGGAGCAGTTCTTTGGAATAGCTTATCAATTGAGTTGCGGCAGGCTGACTCCCTTAGAGCATTCCGGGCTGGCTGCGAGCGTTTCTTCTCATCATGAAAATTTAGAATTTTTACACACGGCACTCATGCAAAGCAGGTTTTTAAATTTTCGCATTTAATATTATTGTTGTATAGTTATTGATTATTAGAGTAATTATAGAGTAATGTAGTTCTAGCTATTATATATTTTATGATAATTCTGTATATAATTAGGTTTTTATAGTTGTGACTGATGAGTTTACCGTGTCTAAATAAAGTTATCCTATCCTATCCTACTAGATAGTTCGCCGCAGAGGGAAAGGGATACACAAAACACGGCAGCCAAGTTCAGGAAGGGGATACACATATCACTAGCGATATGTGTATCCCGAAGGGGATACACATATAACTAGTGATGTGTGTATCCCCAACGAGGATAATCATATTACTCATGATATGTGTACGGAGGTACACATATCACGGAGATACACATATCATTTCGGCAACATCATTTTATTAGTTAGTGCGCCGCAGAGGGAGAGTAATACACAAAACACGGCAGCCAAATTCAGGGATTGATATGTGTATTTCCGCACACATATCACTATTACTAGTGATATGTATACGGAGGTACACATATCACGGAAATACACATATTATTTTGATAACGTCACTTCACTAGATAGTTCGCTGCAGAGAAAGTCAGAGGGATACACAAAACACGGCAGCCATATTCAGGAAGGGGGTACACATATCACTGGTGATATGTGTACCCCCACCTGGGATACGCATATTAGCTCATATTACTACTGGGCTCTCTACCTTGCTTATACTACACAAATAAAAATCGGCTCCTGCCAATATATACGATGTAATGTTTCTCGAATTTTTTATTCTTTATCAGTATTTTATATCCTGGTATGTAAGAGTTTAATTTTTAATTTTCTCAATTCGAGTAACCTGGCCGAGTTTTTAAGAGCTTGGTTTTTAATATCGAAATACAGTCGAACCCCTCCTACAAATACTTATCATCCACGTACACTTGATCTCGCGAAGACACAAAAATAAAAACAAACTCTACCTCTATGTTCACTGAATACTAAGCGGCACCTCTTTAAAATACTTCTACTAAACCGGCCAGTATAACTCAGCGAACGTCAAACGATGGACCGGACTGGCATCTGCGACTTCGCACCGTTTACTTGATATATATGTTTGTAAATTTACAAAATTCTACTCCATACTCTTTGAATATTAATTCTATAACCTGTCACCAACCGCAGCAAAAGGGGTTTGGCCGGGGTTTTCCACCTCAGTGCTGTCAAGAATTGTATGACCCACTGCTATTTTTGGTTATCAAGGGTTTATAATCTTACATGCACTGTTTTGACAAAGTGCATGTCATCTGAATTTAATAGATAACGAAAATACAAACGAATTTGTCTAGCTGTACCGTGTTGACTGTGGTCTTTATTTATCAATATCCTGTATCTTATTTTAATTAAAATCATGACCTTGCTTGCCCCAGTCTGTCGACAGTACAGAAATCAGTGATATGTGTACGGGGGTACACATATCACGGGGATACACATATCACTGTGACACCAGTACCGGTGTCGCGGTTTCTCGGTTCATCACATTTTTTGGTGCGACCTGAGGAAGAAACATGGTTCTATTGAGGTATGTTGTCTATGGGTTGTAGCAACACGCACCAAAAAACGGAGGAACTGAAAAACCACGACACTGGCATTCTTGTATTGACGTCACAGCGGACTATTTCCAGTCGTTCTTCTTGCGCGGTTTTGTAACCCACCGGAAGTGAAACTTCACGTTTTGGCTAAATCACGGACAAGAAAAATACATGTGGAAAAACTTTTTTCGACTTTCTTATCAGAACGGCGTGTAGATTCCATCAAGCAAATAAAAAAAATATCTATCATATACACTTCTGAGCTCCCTAATGCTCTATTTTCGAATTGCCCATAATACACTTTGTTTGCCCCTCAAATTTTGCTTTAAAATGCTCTTGGGAATATGCAGTCCTCCCAAGAACATTTACAAACAACCTTGAATTTGAGCGCAATCACGAAAACAGAGAAAAACGCCCGAGGCTGTCGAGAGCTCCAGTCAAGTTTTCAGGTCCCAGGCCATCCGCGCAATTGACAGCGGTCAACATGGCGGACAAAGAAAAAGAAGAGAGAGATAGCTTTCTGAGATCAATTTGTAAGTATTACAGTAAAAGTGGATAGTTTTAATTACCGCGCAAAATCTCGCTAGCGTTGTTAAGTGAGAAGAGGTTAATGAACAATGTTTATTCACTGTGATATCGTTTGACTGCATTCATATTTGCAAGTCAGCGATGCAAGCATAAATCATGCATGAACTTTGTCGGTTGTTCAATTTGACCGCGCATTGCTCTTTAAGAGGTGTCTCCATTGATTTTTTAGTACATTTTGCTTCGAAGATCTTGAACTGAAAGAGGACGGAGATGTGATAATTCTCTCGTTGTTTCAATAATAGTTTCCATCTTTTCGTTTTTAAGCTTACATTAATACAACGTGGTTTCGTGATAAGTAGAGGTGCGTGATTTTTAGCAGCCTGGTACCGAGTGTTTGGGATTTACTTGTCAAAAGATTTCTTATTCTAAATGTTATAAAAGAAAATTAAGTGTTACATGATCTATGTGGATTAACTTGCAATTTGTAACATGCTGTAGTTCATTGTCAAAATCCACATTGAGATGGGTTGAAAAGTTAAGTAAAAGATTGTGTTACCCCACAGGTAACCCAAGGTCCTAGTGTGAGAAATCGTATATTTGGTGTCTTTGTGAGTTTTGTTATATGTGCATCGCAGTGGTGCTTTGTGTCTGCATGGGGATATAGGCCATTTCGGAGTGATTTCAGAGATTTTTAGCTTCACTGATTTCTCTCTCTCTCTCTCTCTCTTCAGTGTACATGTATATACTAGAAATATGTGTCTTGAAGAAGCTCGGGGGAGGATGCACGGCAAAATTTTTATACAATTAGGAATCATATATAGAGGGAGCTTGGATTACCTGTGGTTACCCAGGCTGGCGTGTGGGATTAAAATAAATTATACAATATTCTAACTATATTCTATAAGTGTGTGTGTGTTCTTTGTGTTTGTTTTCTCATTGTGACCTCATTAGAGCCAGTTCACAAAAAAAAATACTTATCTTTGCCCACAAACTTAACAAAACAAACAGGTGGAATAATATTGTCTGAGGTCTGTGACTTCGACGCATAGGTAAGTATAAAGTGATACCTCTTCCCTGAGGCCTTGGTATTAAAGGGAGCTGTGCATGTCCCCAGTCTAAATTTCAAACCATGTCATTGTATAGTTCAGTAAGCTTGACATGTTGCTGTCAGAGTTTCATGCATTCAAGTCTCTGTTTTGACATCATGTTGCTTGTTGGAATTTACCCTTGCAAGACCTCTTCCCTGGGAATTTTTATAAGGTGAACACATGCCCAATTCCCAATGATGCATAGGGGATGGGCCTTGCTGAGTAACTAATGTATTAATTAATTCAGAGGTTGGTCACATGTGATTTCATTAAATATCTGTTATGTCACCGGTTACTTTGTAGTAAACAGAGGTCCAAACAAGAGACAGATCAAACCTGCCGAAAACAACTCCCTCCTTCAGTTAGCTCTTGGAGAGGATAGTGAAGACAGTGAGGAGGATGAAGATTTTGAACTGAATGATGATGACGATGATGAAGGTATCTCGAGCATAATGAGTTATGAGTAAACTGTAGTCCGTTTGATACAAGTGTGGGTCTTCGAGGGAAGAACGTGAGGCCCCAGTGTTAGTGCCCTCTGATCAAAATAATGCGCATTATGAGTAAGGTCATTTACTACTGTAGTTCAATAGGATGATTGATTGATTATTAAATCCTAATCGATTCTCATCACTCAGGCAATCTTGAGTGCATGAATGATTGCTTCTGAACCTTATGCAGAGCAGATAATATTTATTGTTAAAATTGTTATTATTCAGGAGGATCTGGTTCAGAAGAAGAGAATGATAACACAGAGAACAACGACAAGGGTCAAACAAGCAAACAAGCAATGGAAGTGAGTGACGATGACGACGACGATGATGAGCATGATGATGATGATGACAATGATGAAGATGCGGCTACTACAACTATAACTGTTGGAGACTTGATTCAGGCTATGAAAACCAAGAAAAAGATTCCAGTTAGCCAGCCAAGCTCTGTTGTAAGTGATAGCTTTTAAATTTATTTTTGAACAATGGGGAGACATTAGCATAATGGTTGGTTGTTGGGCTCAATATCCAGTGGCAAGTGGTATTTTTGAGTTTAAACATTGGGATGTGTTAGCATAACAAAGTGCTCCTTCGGGCTTCACCTTTCCAGTTATTTCTTCTTCTTCTTTTTTTTTTTTTTGGGGGGGGGGGGATTTTCCAGGGCTAGAAACATAATCATTTCAGGATTAAACTTCAACTACATGTACATTTCCATGATCAAGTGATCCTTTGCCAAGATTTTACTGACATTTTTTGAGGAGTCCTGTAGGATATGCTCGCCTGGGGTTCTTGTTGTTGGGTGCTGGGGGGGACCAGGTGGGGACCAGGTGGGGAGAGGAACCTGGAAGGGAAGATGGTAAGAACGAGAAGAAAGTGACATTTGCGATATGACAGTGAAGAGAAGAAATAGACGACTGAAAGTGAGCGTGATGTTGAGCTGATTTCTTTTGCAGGCATCAAGTGAAGTGTCTGCTTCATCAAAAAAAGTTGACATTTTGATCTGTGGAATCTGCTTAGATGATGTCAGGTATGATTCCTCAGTGTACAGCATTTCAGAGTACTAATACACACCAAAATGACTGCAAATATGACACATTATTACACTATTCTCGTCAGGCGTTAGAAAAAAAACTGTCAAAAATTTGTATTTTGGAGAGGATGACTGTCATAAAATAAACAATTTATTCAGTGAAAAGTTGTCTAATACAACTCTGCATTTTTACCTATCAGTTTTTAGTTTTTTCGAGGCTAAAAGCTGTATTACAACTTTTCATGAGGCCCTGCAAATAATAAATCAGAAGTAAAATAAACTATAAAGTACAAAATAATATAAAAATGTAAAATATAAATTAAACCCAAAAGAGGTTCTGCAGTAGTGTGTAAGTGCCAGAGATCTGTAATAACCTTTACCCATTTTATACTTATAGATATTTATTCAAATAAATTATATTTTGCTCATTCCTTTATTCCAACCCTTTTTACTTTATAGTGATGAAGGAGATGAGATAGTTGAATGTGATAACTGTGGTATAACTGTTCATGAAGGTAAGGTGACTCATGCTGTAAGCAGACTTATAATATACTCAACAAAATATACAGTTTCTGATTGGTCAATGACGAATGCATAAATAGATTATAGAGTGCAAATTAGGTTATAAAGTGCAATACGAAAGTTACGCGAAAGTGAAAGTTGAAAGTCACGCGCAGAGTACCGTGACGGCCTCACCAAAATTTTGTTGAGAATATTATAAACAAGAAATTGTATGAACTACTCATGCATTTCGTGATTTATGGGCACTCGTGATGTTTTGAAAGTTCTCAAATTGCACTTGCCGAAGCGGCTCGTGCAATTTTGAGAACTTCCAAAACATCACTCGTGCCCATAAATCATGAAATGCACTCGTGTTCATACGATCTCCTATACATGTTGTGGTTCAAACTTTTCTTTGGTTTGAATATTTTCAAACCAGTTTAATTTCTATTTTCCTTTGTCTCAGATTCATTATTTATATTCTGAGACAAAGGGAAAAAATTAAACTGGTTTAAAAAAAATTAAATCAAAGGAAAATTTGAACCACAACAGACACACTAGGAGCTGGTCCTGAAGTAGGTGGAATGAGAATGGTGGAGAAGTGATGGATGATGACATTGCCGATGCCACGAGTTGACGATCAAGCTAGTCGATCCACATTTAAACATACTCAAAAGCGTGGTCCAAATTAGGTTTAACCTTCCTGCTCGAGAGTCGGAAAAAAGTGGGAGAAGTAATGAGATGATTGAGCTAACATTACTAACTGAGCAGTATGCATGAACAGGTCAATGCATGAGATTATGACTGAAATATAACACTGTAGATGCCTGAATTTACTAGAAGCTTTACATCTTTCAACAATTAACCATCCTCACTTAGGTAATGATTAAGACTACCTATGCTGCATGGCTCAATATTCATTGAATTTGAACTAATTTACAAAGTTCTGTAATTTTGCAGGTTGCTATGGTATCAATGATGAGGACAGTGATTCTGGAAAGAGTAACGACACTGATTCACCTACAGAACTCTGGTTTTGTGATGCCTGCAAAATAGGATTGCAGCCAGTAAGTTTGTTTTTGTACATGCTACATGTATGTACAGTATCTGACCATACTGGCTGGTATACGTGATTGTAGTGAAGTGTTGGAAATCTCAAAATAATCAATATATTCTTCTTTCGTTGTTTTCTTTTTTATAGGATTGTGAACTATGTCCAAATCTTGGTGGAATTTTCAAGGAAACTGACACTGGCCAGTATGTAAAACAAACACTTTTTTTTCAAAATGTTTGATCTTTTATGTTTTTATCCGGGGAGGGGGGGGGGGGGGGGACTCCAATATGAAAGGTACAGGGATGCTCGTCAGAAATCTTAAATTAAACTGCTACAGGGGACCAATCTGGGCATGGCTCAAGCTTTATTTCACCCCTAAAAGATACCATTTACCACGAAAATGGACACGCTTTTTACGCTTATAAGTGTGGTCACCAACACATAGTGATGTGTTTTTTTTTTTTCAAATTCTTCATGTGACACCCAAAGCAATATCTTGATAGCTTCAAAATCAAATATTGGCATTACTTCCTGAACACTCCAAGTGATACCAAAATCTTTAATTTACACCCCTAAATGAGACGACAAAAATAGTATCTTCATACATTTCATAATTTTATGGGAGTCCCTCCCCCAGGTGTTTTTATTGTCAGTGCCCTCCCAGAATACTGTACCACTGACATTATTCCATTTATTTTGCTGGGAGTTTTCATTGTTTTAGAACATGGCAATATGAAACCATCTATTCTGTGCATTGTTATTTAATTTATAGTCCCATAGGAATAAACCCTCATTTTGTGCTTTTCAATATTTTTTATTCTAGGTGGGTCCATCTACTGTGTGCTCTTTACACCCCTGATGTGGCCTTCGTTAAACCAGAACAGCTACAGTGTGTCACTCTATCAGAGCTGCCTCCTTACAAGTGGAGTGCAAAGGTGTTTACCTCCTTCATGTAGCTGAACTTTCCTTAATTAATTGTCCATCATTTCTTTTGATGATACAGGGCTCAACATCATCGTCTTCAATCCTTAAAAAGCCCATAACGTTTAATTTTTTATTTTCTCATCTGAATGTAAACATCACACAAGGAACCTCTGCGAAACAATTTCGTGCTTTGCACAAAACGCAAATTTTTTATGAATATTTCATATCTTCAAAATCCTATTTTTTTGCGGTATACCTGCCCCACTGTTAAGAAGACCAACAGGCTCACATGTTCCTTAATCTACGTCACAATTCCTTTGTTTGAAGTTACTTGTTCCTTTGTTTGAAGTCACATGTTCTTTAATCTATGTCACGGATCCTTTGTTAACCAAGAGGGACCAAGAGGAGACTGATGCGAATGGTGTGCCAAAATGGTGGCAAATTTGAACATTTAAAAAAAAACTAAAAAAATTGCATTTTAATTTAATTGCAAAATTTTTTCACGGAAGTTCTTGTAGTGATGTCTAGTTTCAGATAAAAAATTAAAAAAAAATAGGTTATGGGCACTTTAATGTCTTTTTCACACTAAGTTAGGACATCCCACCCGTACTCTCCATCACATATGGTTCTTTTCCACTCTAGCACCCATTGAATAATGACCTGAAAGTGAAGATTGTACTTGCTAAATTGGGGGAGTGATGTATGTTGTACTTCCCTAAAAGGATTTATACTCGCATTGGCAATTGAGCAAACACTAATTTCCATCTCTGCTAACATTAAGAGGCTGGAAGTTGAAAGTTGTGTTTAAAGTGCTAATTAAGAAGTCAAGAATATTTTACAGCAACACTTTTTACTAGTTAGCATTTTTTCCTGATGGTCAAGTATGCGGACAACTCCACCATTCTGGTTGCCATGAACGAAAATTTAGACAACTCTGAGAGTGCACTTACACAGTTTATGGACTGGACAAGTAACATAGCCTGAGGAAATGTAATGCGGCCAAATGCAAAGAGTTAGTTATTAGGAAGAAATCTAGCCAATTCAATACATCTGATTTGGTTTAATATTAAGCAATGCGATCATATAACTCTTCTCGGCATAACATTCCAATCCAACTGTAGATTCTCAGAGCACATCAAGACCAAGTTATGCAAAGTTAACAAATGCCTGTTTGTAATTAGGAGTTTACGGAACGAGGGGTATGGGCAGGATAAACGTGATCTTCTATTTAAAACGATTACAAGTGCTCTCTAAATTAACCTATGGTCTTTCAATCTACGGTGCTAGCAAGGCAGACCTTAATATCACTGAATACTTTTTGAAGAGATGTCACAAAAGATGCTATATCTCCTTTGATCTGAGTATTTGTCTTTTAGAAAAGTCTGATAGAAGGCTTTATACTAAGATTAGCAAGGACAAATACCACCCATTATATTCCATCTTACCTACTGCAAAGAATTCATCTCATAGCTTCGTAGGGAAACCTTTCATCTTCCATTAGTTAAAACTGAGTGCTTTAAGAATTGCTTTATAAATAGGCTATGTTTTAATTAGCTATATGATTCAATTCAAATTGTAATATAATATTTTTATTTTTTACCATCTTAATTGTGTATATCCCCCAGATCTGAATTTGTTAATTGATGATGTTTGTAACTTTGATATATCTTCTATCGAATGAATAAAGATTTTTATTATTATTTTTATTATTATTATTTTTATTATTAAATTATTGTTATATCAATCAAGCTGGTATAAAATTTAAAATATCTTACAAATAAATACAAATTGTTTCAATTATTTCTACCATTTTTGTTCATTAGGATTGTAATCTCTGTGAAGATGAGCGATTTTGTCGGACAGGCGTTTGTATTGAATGTGACGCTGGGATGTGCAGGACATACTTTCATGTTACTTGGTGAGTATTTGTACTACGTAATTCTTTGTGTTCAAGCAAGGCAAAAACTCTTAAATAATAATTATCTCTTTTATCCTCTTTCCAGACCAACAAACTGTAACATTTCTTCATCACGCTTGTCTTTGGAGTAACTACTGCACCACATATTAATGACTGCACCACATATTAATGACAACACTGAATTTACTCAATTTGTTAAAATCTGTGTCCAATGAAATAACGTTTTTGATTGCTAATTCTTTTTTTAGTGCTCAGATGTATGGGCTTCTCTCAGATGTTCCTGAAGAATGTGATGAGGTACTTTAAAGCACTTGAAAGAATTTAACAACTGGATCAACTTGTCCATTGTTTTGCTCATTCAAAATTTTATGATGACCATCTTGGGGCCTTGGGAGAATGCCTTCCCTTACGAGAATTACAAATGAACAATTCTGTGCTTCTATGCAGCTCCAATGCAAGACTCCATTTTCTGGTGTATTCCCGCTCACTCCTTTTGAGATTCTAGTCAAATAAAATAATTGTTTCTCACACACCACTGGTGGCCATGCAGTGGTCAGCTTGGCCAGGCTGTGTCGGTTGCAGCCCTGTCAGGCTTTATTGTAAAATGAAATAAAGACTGAGCACCTATCACTGTAAATGCCTAGGTGTGCATGTAGAAAGGTACAATGTAGCTTGAAACTACTGTAACAGTTGGACACTGTATGCAAGAGTTTGTTTTGTTGCAGGATGTTGCGGATCCATTGTTTGCACACTGCAGACTTCATGCAGATAAAAGGACAACAGCAAGCAGGGTGAGATGTGTGCAGTGACTGCACCTTCAGTATCTTTCACCGTACATAACATTACAGTTTACAAAAGTGGAAATCTAAGGTCTTCTAACTTCATTCTGTTGTGGTAGGCAGGGTGGGATTTCTGCACAAAAATTCACTGTGTTAAATTCAATATCTTTCACCTTACATTTCAAATCGGTAGTCCAAGGCATGCTTGAAAAGCCTCTGAAAATCTGACAAACAATATGTGGCCTCAACTTTATGGGCTGAAACCACACAAAAATAGTTTTTAGAAAAAGAACCTGCACCAGCTCAAACCTTGTGTGAAGTTTTTTTTGATTAACAGATTGGTTTAATTTGTTTTGATCTTTCCTCCTTAGAGGCGCACATGGCTAGCCTATCAGTCACGCTACAAGAAAGCTTCTGAAAGGCGATCAGCTGATGATAAGGTACAGTTAAGCCACCAGTTCTCTGGGCGACCTTGTAAGAAGTACTAAATGACCCCTCAGGAAAGAGACTCCGTCCATAAGGGGACACCACATAAGGGGACACCTCACATAGGGAGACATCTCACATAAGAGGCATCTCAGATAAGGGGACATTTCACATAAGAGATGGCAGACCTTCCATAAGGGAACACTTCATGTAAGAGGTCACCTCTCATAAGGCAGGGTACACCTCCATAAGAGGCACTTCTCATAATGTGGCCCCTTGAGAACTCGAGAAGGGACACTTCTGACAAAGGCAGGGCTGTCACTAAGATTTCAAGTTGCTGGGTAAATGCAATAAGTAGGCGGGGAATCGAACAGCTGGGGAGTTCTTTTGGTTCTATTTTTCTTCTATTTTCCTATGAAAGTAGCTGGGGGTCATGCTCATAGTAGCCAGGGGAAATCCCCGGCCCCCGGCCCTTAGTGACAGTCCTGCAAAGGAACATCTTCCACATAAAAAAGAAAGGTTTTTTGTGGCTTTTGATCCTTATTGATACAAATTCATTACTTTCTTCTTTTTGTTTTGGTAAAAGGAAAGAGTGAAGCATTGTTTGGAAGCTGTTCGTAAGGATTTTCAGGCAAAACGAATGAAAAATGCACCAAAATACTACAGTAAGTGAAACAAAAATATCTAGTTAACGTGTATGTACTGTTGGATCAAATGTTTTATTTAATAACTTTTGTTTTCTCAGCTCCAACAGAGAAGATTCCTCGACTACTGAGTACATGTCCTGGAGGTGAGAATAGGCTCTTTACAGCTAGTTGGTCACCTGACCTACTTTTCACTTAATTATGGGCTATAATGAACTTACAGTCAAAACCGGTCAAGCGTACCCCCCAAGAATGAATTAATGAATTCATTATTGCAAATTTGATTTCATTACTTGTTTCAATAATCTGCTCTTCGAATAAATAATGCAAAATTCAAAATAAGCCTCGATTCAAAAATCGAATTTTGATTGGATTAACGAACAAAAGGTTTATGCTATATATGGAATACTGATGACCGTAACTTCGAGCAGATGCCTGTCCTGTAGTTCTGTAGCATAAATTTTCGGCTTCTGGAGCTTCCATATTTTAATACAATTCAAAATATCATATATCATGACACTCACTTTGCTACCACCATGAGAAAAGGGAATCAGAGTTCCGTGTTGTAGATAATGGCTTACTATCTTGTTTGTTTGCGTTCGATATTTGGTGTGCGCTGAAACCCTGTTTATGTACAAATAAATGATCTCTTCTCTAAAAGCTTGGAAAAAGCCCTTTCCTGATTCAAACACTCTTCCCAGCTGATTTCGCTTCCCCTCCATCTTTGTTGATGAGTCGCGGTCAACCTGGTGCTCAGTATTCCATATAAAGCATAAACCTTTTGTTCATTAATCCAATCAAAATTCGATTTTTGAATCGAGGCTTATTTTGAATTTTGCATTATTTATTTGAAGAGCGGATTATTGAAAGGAGTAATAAAATCAAATTTGCAATAAAGACTTCATTAATTCATTCTTGGGGGTTACGCTTGACCGGTTTTGACTGTAAAGACTACATGTACTAGAAATGAAACGAGCGTGATAAAAAAATATTTGTGTCAAAGTATTTAGTACGCAAGTACTTATTGTAGACACTTTCCATATCTAATTGGAATTTGGGAATGTTGGTTTTTGAGGAGAGGGGAAAACCAGAGTACCTGGAGAAAAACCTCTCGGAGCAAGGAGCAAACCAACAACAAACTCAACCCACATATGACGCCAGACTGGGAATCGAACCCGAGCCACATTGGTGGGAGGTGAGCGCTCTCACCACTGCGCCATCCCTGCTCGGACCCTAAAATTAAATGTCCCAGTTTGAGCCCTGTAACAATCAAGGGAGAGTTTTTAAATAGTTTGAATATTTGAAAAAAGTTTAAAGGATTTCTCCAGTCCATCTTTGAATGATCTATAAAACAAAAACAGCTTGTGATCTTTTTCTTTTCCTTTCTTACGTTGCTATTATTTCAATCATTTACCACAGCATGCCGACAGCTGTTCAAGAAAGCACAACTCTTAGGTTATACCACAGGACAGGTAATTTGCTTCTATTTGCTTGGTTGCACAGGACAGGTAAATCTTAATCTAAAATCTAAAATTTACTCCATACTGCTTTAAGTCGGCAGTCAGATTTAATTTACTTACATTACATTTATTCTTCCTTCCTTGCTCGTTAAGCCATTGTAGGTAAAAACTTGCTAACTTTGTTAGTGTTTTTATAGATGTAGATGTCTTGTCTTTTGATTAACAGTTTTATCCCTACCCTTCCCTCCCTCAGACTCAGAATGTTGTGAATGTTCGCAGGAAGTGGTTTGTTCAGCCAGCTCTTACCAGCGAGTTTGTCAACTACTATCATGGTAAGTATAACACCAGTACTGGAATGCCTCACTTAATACAGGGTGACCGTTTAATACAGATTTGAAGTTAGTTTCACAAACGTTTTGTAGGCTGATGAAAGCTTTTATGCCATTTCTTTGTCAGATCGCAGCGCCCGGTTGAAAGAGATGCAAGAACGACAAGAAGAACTCGAGTTGAACAACAAAAGATTACAACAAGAGGAACAGGACTTGAGAGAAAAGTATCAAGAGGTTTGTAACTCTTCACACCAGGGTTCAGTTGCTCTGAAAGTCTACGTAATACAAGACATGTAAATTGAACACAAAACCCAGGAGGGGGTAGGGGTAGGGAGAGTAGTACTCCCACCTTGCGCACACACAATCCATCTTACTGCCATTTCTCTGACATCAACTTTTGTGAAAGCTCTGCCTGAAAGTGTTAGTACTGTCCGCCATGTGCAACGACTATGATTCTTTCCTTAGAACATATCCCTCAAGTGTGTATTGCATGTGATCTTGTCTCTGCAACATGTCCCTCAGTGTGTATTGCATGTGATCTTGTCTCAGCAACATGTCCCTCAGTGTGTATTGCATGTGATCTTGTCTCTGCAACATGTCCCTCAGTGTGTATTGCATGTGATCTTGTCTCTGCAACATGTCCCTCAGTGTGTATTGCATGTGATCTTGTCTCTGCAACATGTCCCTCAGTGTGTATTGCATGTGATCTTGTCTCTGCAACATGTCCCTCAAGTGTGTATTGCATGTGATCTTGTCTCTGCAACATGTCCCTCAGTGTGCATTGCATGTGATCTTGTCTCAGCAACATGTCCCTCAGTGTGTATTGCATATGATCTTGTCTCTGCAACATGTCCCACAGTGTGTATTGCATGTGATCTTGTCTCTTCAACATGTCCCACCTGCAACTTGACCCAGTGTGTCCACCCACCTTTAAGTCCACAATCTCAAAAGTTAGAACTACCTTGCACAGCATAATCAACAGCACCACAAGAGAGTAATGTTCTTACGAATGAATGGTCACAGTGTAGGATTTCATCCACAGACCCGAAGTTAAAACCACCTTGTACAGCACAATCAACAGCACCACAAGAGAGTTACGTTCTTACGAACGAATGGTCACACTGTAGTCCACAGACTCCAAAGCTATATTTAGGAGTGGAAGGTTTGAAACCGTATTGAGAATAATTCATTGTTTTCTGTTTTTGCCTACAGTTAACTGAAACTCTTCAGTTTTTGGCTGAAGACATCCAAGAAAGGAGACAAGAATCCACACGTTTACACCGTTGCCTGTGTAAGCTAGCAGGCAAGGTAACAAACATTTTCTTTCCTTTCATGTGAAGGTTGAATACAGTTTTCTCACGACATTACTAAGTTCACTATTACATGTAGAGAGATTTAGCATCATACTAGAACAAGCATTGTGATCGATAGTAGACGTTTTTAAAAGTTTCTTTAAACTGATCTGTTTGTTTTTTTTTTACTAAATTTTGGGTGGCTTCACGGATAAACTACAGAATACAGGGCCACTTTTGTAGAAATATTATTTTACTACTGACTCGGCGGCTCGACATTCAACTCGACTGATGAGCCGCCGAGCCGGGAAGACACCAAAAACATATACCTTACTTGTTCTTTAAACACTATTTCCAACTTGCAAGCCACTAAAATATATATCTTCCTCCGAGCCGGCGAACCACCAAAAAACAAACATGTACCTTCTTGTTCCATGAGCTAATGATCTCCTCCATCTGCGAGGATCATTCTTCATTTGAGCATAAAGCTAGACTTGCATTTCTTTTAGTTTCTGATGTCATCTTAAATCGTTTTGTTTCGCTGTAGAGCTGCCGAGACAGTTAAGTCCTACTTCTTGAAAAATGGCCCTGTATTATGTAGTTGCTGTTTACCTTCATGAGAGTGGAGAAAGTTCGTTGGTGCTCGTGCTCGAGCCCGCACGTTGATGGCAAGTTAGAAGTTAGCGCGAGGGGACGCTTTTCTCTCGTTGTCGGCGTCTCTGTCCAAAGTGGAGTCCCGCGGGCCGCGACTCCAGAAAAAGCCTTTTACTGTATTTGGTCACACAATGTGAAACGTGAACAGCAGAAACTACCACGTGATCATGATTTCCCGCCATTTGTCATGTTTGCCATCTGGCATAGAACGTGATCACTTTCTATAGACTAACTCTATCTTCATCGAATACCAAATTTTGTTTGTTCAAAAATAATATTAGTAATGACTGGTATATGACATCGAATTGATCTGTGTTTTATTTTTTTCAGGAGTTAGCTCAGCCCCCCATACTGGAAACCAAGAAACCCAAACACTCAGCTTCACAAACACGGATGAAGCCAATCAAACTTTACATGTAAGTAACGCAATGTCCTGTGATGCGTGATGTTTCTGCTACGACGATTCTTATGCAAACGTGGTTTTTCTCGCGCGCACAAATGCAACTTTTGTTGCGCTCGACAAAGTGTAAGCTAGCGGCGATTTGGGCGCGATTTGTCCCGCGATAACTCAATGTCGCAACTTGGTGGCGATTCTTGGGAAATCGCAGCACTGAAATCACAGAAATTTCGCACAGAAATCGCCGCTTGTTCACTCTTGCGAAAAAATTTGCATTTGAGAGCGCGACAAAACTTGCATAAGAAATCACTTGTGTAAACAGGCATTAGCGAATGTTACTGTGCAAGTTGATAGGGCAGGTAGCTTTTTTTTTGTTTAAGGGCAGTTTGTAAGTGAGTGTCTAAAACCAAAACCAGAGTTATTACGCACTCCAATCACAAGAGACGCAGACAATCCAATGAACCAATCAGAACTCAAAGCCAAAACATGTAGCTGGCGTCAAGCGCCGGAAAACGCGTGCAGGAAAGACACGATCGGTTTTTCTGATTGGTTGAGAAAAGGGCGCGAGTTTTTCTATCCAATCACCAAGCGTAGCAATGAAAATCCAAAGCTAATGCGAATTACTTGCGACACTCTACAATGTTAAAGTAGGGAGGTAAAGTTTACCTCTTTCTTTCCCAAGAGTACCAAAAATCAAAATTCAGGAAAAATTCTAAATTTCATTTTATAAAATATTGGAAAACAAATGGTACCATGCAAACGTTATTAATAATAATTTAATAATTTATTACTTATTCGGCGCAAATATCTATATGTTCTGCCGAAGAGGTTTCATTTGAATGGTCACACCATAGGATTTCGTCAACAGACTAAAAAGTTAGAACTGCACTACATGTCTCCATAACTGACTCTGGGAGTGAAAGGGTTAAAGACTAATTTTTTTTTCTTTCGTTTCTCAGGTGTAATACGTGCAAAACAACGGAGAATCAACACCAATTGGTTCAGTGTGACACGTGTCATTACCATTATCATCTGGCATGCGTCGATCCACCCCTAACACGCATGCCCAAACGGTCGGCCAAGTGTCTTTGGTAAGTGATCATTATGAGATTTATAGGGTTACAGCCAAAAACACTTACTAGGGTCCTAAAAACAAGGACAACCTCAAGGAAAACATCCAGGTTCATCTAAATTACTAAATGTGATTTTTCTAGCGCGTTAAATTTGTTTAATGCGGCGAAACTATTCTCTATTTTCGAATTGCCCATAATACACTTTGTTTGCCCCTCAAATTTTGCATAAATTATTGTTTTGAAATGCTCTTGGGAATATGCAGTCCTCCCAAGAGCATTTACAAACAATAGTTTATGCAAAATTTGGGGGGCAAACAAAGTGTATTATGGGCAATTCGAAAATAGAGAATTCTGAAGCTGGATTCATAGGAACGGGATTCCAACTCAGTTGAATACCCCCCACCCCACCCCCCAACTCCCAACCCCATCCCCTTCCACTTAAGGTATGCTACTCCTTTTCGTCATCAACCATCTTCGACTACAACAACAGCAGCGAAATTGTTCAACTATTTTTTTTATTTTTAACAAACATGAATCTAACTTTTAATTTCATAACAATATTTTTTTAGTAACAAACTCATTATGGCAATATTCGCTACCTTTTGTGTTGATTATTGTTTTTGTTTTGTTTTTTTTTTTATTATAACACATCTTTATTTTCAGTTTTGCTGAATACAATACATTACCTACATTAAGTTAACTACATACAATGCACTGTTTTCTAGACAGGAGGACAACGAGAAAAGGCTAGAGTAATCCTGGATTGATTGTAATGTTTACATTAACATGTGAGATAATGTAGAAGTGCTACCTTAAAAAAAACTGAAATTGGGGAGCCAAAGAAATTAGTGTTGATTTTTGTTATTGAAGTAAAGTATTCAAAATGGTTTTAAAAACACTAACGTCTGGGCGCCCAAAATTGGTGAGGCATACGATTAAGCAACAAGCTATATATTTTGATATTTTAGTTGAGCTTTTAGGGTGTTGCCATGGCAACACGGTGGATTGTAAATCATCCTGCAATATTTGGTTTCGTTTATTTTCAGAAAATCTAGTCGTTAGATTTTGTCGTAAAAATATTCGCATGTTAACACTGGTCTCATGTAATTTTGACGGAGGGATCTTCCGTAATTTGTGGTTTAATATGTTTGCGTTTTGTAAAAATCTCCTTTGTTAGATTTCAAATTTTTGATGGCAGTTGAGTTCGGTATATTCGGAACTATTATTGTGCCAAATTTCGTGAAATTCTAACAAGTGGTTCCGTAGAAATCAGCACGTTTCCGAGGAAAGTCGCTAAAACATCCAGTCACAATTTTTTGGTCAACTGCGCATGCGTTGCATTTGACTGGGTTCTCGATCCAAAGACAAAAACGACCAAAAAGGCAGTGTATTTCTTAAATTGTTCCATAAATTATCTCTTGATTCAACAAACATTTTTACGAACAACAAATTGTTTGATTTTAAGACGAAAAACAACACTTTCACGATCCACGCTGAGCAAAATAAAATGATCACTGAATAGGCGCCACGTTTGTTAACTCTGCAAGTGCTGACTCACATAAGCAGCTGAAATTGAAGAGCGCGTGCAAACTGTGTTCAGCCACCTTAACTGGGCACAATACTGCTCTAACTTGTGTTCTATTCGACACCTCGTTACTTTGAGATATAACAGCCTTTTTCCGTGGCGTTTCGTTTCGTTTCTAATTTCTAAAACGTGAAAACGACGCTGGCCGATCTACTATAATAAAATTGTGACAAAAAAGACAATTTACAATAATTACTAAACAGGTATTCATTAACAATTCGAAGAGACCAGTCGTTTTTCTTTCATACTTCCTCTTATTTTCTTGGTAAACGGTACTTGCACTGTTTTACTCAGACACTGCAGATAGTCAAGTTCTGCTTGCGATCTGTCGTTAACTTTGTGGGGTCGTTACATTTGGAAGGTGGTTACGTTCGAGTTTTGTTAACAACCAACAAATGTTATTGCGTCAGATCTTGTGTCATATTCTCGTTCATGTGAAATATTTTCTTCACTGTGTTTTTCACAATTTCCCGAATTTCTCGATATCGCCAGCAATAAATGAGCGGGTTTAATGACGAATTCAGATAAACCATGAAAAGTGACACCCTTATAACTACAAAAATGGAAATTCCCAAACCTTTTGTCGTATACAATATAATCAGGGACAGAAAAAATGGAAGATAACAAGCTAGAAAAACAACATAGACAAACAAAGCGTTATACGCGGACTTCTTTTGTCTCAGTTGTTCCATTGCTTGGGTATTTTGCATCTGAAGTTGGATGTGTATCTGATTCTGGTGATATTTTACAACTTTGTAAATATGAATATATGCCACAGTTGTTATAAGTAGGCCTACAGCTTCAATAACCGATATTACCATGTTGCTTTTCGGAAGGAAAATGTATATGAAGGCAGTAACAACACTTGTTAACCATAATGATACTAGTGCTATGACAACACGTTTGGATGTAACAAGTTCCTGATATCGCAGATGGAGTGAAACAGCGAGAAGTCGATCGACTGCAATGGCGGTGACGTTCAGGAAAGATGCAGTGGCGAGAAGAGAAGAAAGATAATGAAATACAGTTAAAATTGTTGGACAGAATGACACAAGTTTGTCGTCTTCAGTTGGTGCCAGCTTTAACATTACTGCGCGTATAAAACCTGACATCAGTTGCGGCAACATTCCCACAAAAAGATCGGAGAAAGCAAGACTCAGGAACAACTTCTTTACAGTGGCCGGCATTGATGAAACTTTCCACAGGGCGCGAATAACTAGAAGATTTCCAAGAGTTGCTACGAGAGAAAACACCAAGTCTAAAACACAGAAAGTCAGGACGGAATTTCTGTGTTGGCGCGCAAGTTGTGCTAGATCATCCAACTGAGTAGTGCAGAAATGGTCGGCCATGGTTTAACCTTGCTGGATGAGGATTCAGATGGGTCTTTCTTGTTAAAAATGTTTGCGTGATAAGCTCGGTTGTTTGTTGGCCATGCTGTATAACAGCTGTCTGTTAGGTCACTACCTGTCATTATATATCATGCAATTTAGCTAATGGGATTTCCTTTTTCTTTTAGACTAAACGTTATTAAGAAAATATAATTAGATGTATGGTTAGAGGGCGGTCTAATTTGGCACGTTTTTTTCGTTATGTTTGTGTTATTTAAGGGTTGTAAGAGCTAAAAAAAATATAAGAAAAAGGCGGCTTAAGAAACACGAGCAAAGTTTACACTGCTTATTAATATATTTAAGATATGCAAGAAATTAAACACCGAGAGACGGTTGCCTGTTAGTTGATAATTGAGTTTTAAGTAGTTTTCAGCGAAGGCTGAGCTGCTTGCCTATACAAACTTGTTTTTGCGGATTAGCAAAACAGCTGTTTCTTAATATTTCAAGTGACGTTACTGAGGCTTCGTGCATAATTCGGAGCCAAAGCAAATCCCGTTCCCGCACGCAATTGAAATCCCAAAGCAATAGACTGTGAACACAATATCAAACGGTCCTATCCATCCGCAAACGTCTTACAGGACCTTCAAAATTCGTTCGCTGTATTAAATTTTTCATTTTATCATATGACCTGTGCGGCCCTGCGAACCTTTACTTTGCAAAACCATTGATGAAAGTCCCGTATGAGGGCTGTACGCATTTGCGCGAGCGGGGCCGGAAATAGCCGTACGGCCCTACTACAAAAGCGGACGACCTCGCGCGTTAAAAGTTCAAGTAATTTTGTCTCCAAATTGGTCATATGATAAAATACTTATTGGCTAAGTTAGGTCGGGCCGAATGGGAAAATATTTGGCTCTCGGTCATGGCACACGGACCTCGCTGCGCTCGGTCAGCACGCCATGACCTCGAGCCAAATATTTTCCCATCCGGCCCTTCCACTTAGTCAATAAGTACATACTTATTTCTCAAGTCGGCACACGAAGATCTTGAATTCATTTTCTATCAAGTGGCGCTGTAGTTTTTAACCTGCAGACTATCCCAACTTGTTTCATGAACTAAGAATATTATTTTGAGAAACGCACACCTGATTCTTAATTAATTCCGACACGGCATTCATGTAAAACAGGCTTCATTTTAGTTTACTTTTCTTTAATAGTTAGTTATATTTTTAAATGATAGAAGATTAATTTACATACATAGTTTCTTATTAAGTTGTAGTTTATATTAAATTGTTAATGCCTGATGTATTTACCGTGTTTTTTAAATAAAGATGATGATGATGATGATGATGATGATGAAGCCTTACAAGGGTGATTGGGGGGGGGGGGGGGGGGGTTGGGGGTGGGAGTTTTGCAATTCACCTATCGGATTTTGCTTTGTTACTATTTTTTTGACATGGTTATATCTTCAATACATACTAGCCTATAGTGTCCGATACAAGACAAGGTGGTCATGTGTCCATGGTGATCTCATGTGACGTCAGTAATGTGGTGCCAGTACTTCGTGACTAGGAGCATTGCAACCCCACCCTATCCACAACCTACAATCTAACCCTCTCCCCCACCCTTTCCCCCACCCTTTCCCCCACCCTCTCCCCCCACCCTTTCCCCACCCTCTCTCCTTCCACCCATGAGATGCTTCTCCATTTCATCATCTATCATTGTCGACAACAGCAGCAGCAAAATTGTTCAACTTTTTTAACAAACATTAATCTAACTTTTAATTTCCTTCAATAAATGGTTAATGACAAGCTGATTATGGCAATATTCTGTACTTTTTGTGTTGATTATTGTTCCTTGGTCTGGGGAAGTATTAAAAAGGCGACTTATTTACCTATCGATCTGGTTATTATTTATTTATTTATTTATTTATTTACAGTTGTTTATATTTATCCACTCGCTCGATGTTTAGTTCACTTAAAAGGTACAATACTACTCTAACTTGTGTTCTATTCGATGCCTCGTTACTTTGAGATATAGCAGCCTTTTTCTTTGGCGTTTCGTTTCGTTGCTAATTTCAAGTTGCTAAAACGTGTTTACGGCGTGGGCTGATCTACTATAATAAGGTGTTTTTAATAACAATATATTTTTAATGAGGGGGAACCCAACTCGCCAAGGCGATTTGAGTGAGGCCCTCGCTAATTACCCAATTTTAACGGTACTTGTACTGTTTTTCACTATACCTCGTTACTTTGGGATCAAGCAGCCTTTTTCTGTGGCGTTTCGTTTCGTTGCTAATTTCTAGTTGCTTAACGTGTATACGGCGTGGGCCGATCTACTATCATAAAATTGTGACAAATGTGACAGTTTACAATATTTTCTAAACAGGTATTCATAAGCTGTTTTTTCCAATAACAATTCGAAGAGAACAGTCTCTGTCCTTTTATGCTTTTTCTTATTCTCTTAGTAAACGACACTTGCACTGTTTTACTCACTACAGATAATCAAGTTCTGCTTGGGATCTGTTGTTAACTTTCTGGGGTCGTTACATTTGGAAGGTAGTTACGTTTGAGTTTTGTTAACAACAATCAAATTTTATTGCGTCATATCTTGTGTCTAATTCTCGTTCATGTGAAGTATTTTCTTCACTGTGCTTTTAACAATTTCGCGAATTTCTCGATATCGCCAGCAATAAACGAGGGGGTTTAATGACGAATTCAGATAAACCATGAAAAGTGACATCCTTATAACTACAAAAATGGAAATTCCCAAACCTTTTGTCGTATACAATATAATCATGGACAGAAAAAATGGAAGATAACAAGCTAGAAAAACAACATAGACAAACAAAGCGTTATATGCGGACTTCTTTTGTCTCAGTTGTTCCATTGCTTGGGCATTTTGAATCTGAAGTTGGGTGTGTATCTGATTCTGGTGATATTTTACAACTTTGTAAATATGAATATATGCCACAGTTGTTATAAGTAGGCCTACAACTATAATAACCGATATTACCATGTTGCTTTTCGGAAGGAAAATGTATGTGAAGGCAGTAACAACACTTGTTAACCATAATGATACCAGTGCTATAACAACGCGTTTGGAAGTGACAAGCTCCTGATATCGCAGATGTAGTGAAACAGCGAGAAGTCGATCGACTGCAATGGCGGTGACATTCAGGAAAGATGCAGTGGCGAGAAGAGAAGAAAGATAATAAAATACAGTTAAAATTGTTGGGCAGAACGAGACAAAGTTATAATCTCCAGTTGATGCCATGTTTAACATTACTGCACGGATAACACCTAACATCAGTTGCGGCAACATTCCCAAAAAAAGGTCGGAGAAAGCAAGACTCAGGAACAACTTCTTTACAGTGGCCGGCATTGATGAAGCTTTCCACAAGGCGCGAATAACTAAAAGATTTCCAAGAGTTGCCACAAGTGAAAATACGAAGTGTAAAACACAGAAAGCCAGGACGAAAGCTCCCTGGTGGCGAACAAGTTGTGTTAGATCATCCAACTTAGCAGTGCAGAAATGGTCGGCCATGGTTTAACTTTGCTGGATTATTCAGATGGATCTTTCTTAATAAAAACTTTGCGTAATTAGCTCGGTTGTTTATTGGCCACGCTCCCTAACAGCTGCGTGTTAGGTCTCTACATGTCATTATATATCATGCAGTTTATTAGCTAATGGGTTTGTTTGTTTTTTGACGTCAACAAGAAAATACAAATACATGTATGGTTAGAGAGCGGTCTAACTTGGCGTATTTTTATCGTTGTGTGTGTGATTGTTAATATCCTGCGAGCAGTGGATTCTCCTACGCCGAGCTACGCCGAACGAGAGAGAAACCACTGCGAGCATACGTACTAGCTAATGGGTTTTTTTTTTTTTACGTTAACAAGAAAATACAAATATCTGTATGTTTAGAGAGCGGTTTAACTTGGCGTATTTTTATCGTTATGTGTGTGATTGTTAGTGGTTTCTTTCTCGTTCGGCGAAGCTCGGCGTATGAGAATCCACTGCTCGCAGGGTAGATTGTTAAGGGTTGTAAGAGCTAAAAAATATAAGGAAACGGCGACCCAAAAAACATGAGCAAAGTTTTCACTGCTTATTAATATATTAAAGATATGCAAGTAATTAAACACCGAGAGACGGTTACCTGTCTGTTCATAATTGAGTTCTAAGTAGTTTTCA
Organism: Cladopsammia gracilis; assembly: GCA_022457155.1. NCBI lineage: Eukaryota > Metazoa > Cnidaria > Anthozoa > Scleractinia > Dendrophylliidae > Cladopsammia > Cladopsammia gracilis. Next base: position 714,674 of record JAJGOT010000429.1, read on the forward strand.
GCGGAGACTGACCTGTTTGCGTATTCAAACCTTTTTTCCACCGATTAGCAAAACAGCTGTTTCTTGATTTTAAGTGACGTCACTAAGGCTTCGTGCATAATTCGGAGCCAAAGCAAATCCTGTTCCCAGAGACTGTATCCGCCGTTCGTTTCCTCACCTTACAGAGGCCCGGAATTGAAATCTCAAAACAACAGACAGTGAACACAATATCAAACGGTCCTATCCATCCACAAACGCCGTACATGACCTTCAAAATTCGTTCGCTGTATTAAATTATTCATTCTTTTTTTTTCTCAAGTCGACACACGAAGATCTTGAATTCTTGGCTCGTCGACTACGCCACAAGTAATAAAAAGCCCTGGCACGCGTTTCATGAAGCAGCCTTTTTTAAATTCAGTTTGTCAAGTGGCGCTGTACTTTTTAGCCCGCAAACTATCCCAACTTGTTTCATCAAATAAGAATATTATTTTGATAAAAGCACACCTGACGCCTTACAAGAGAGATTCGGGAGTGGGGGGGAATCGGTGGGGATGGGGTGGGGGCTTTGGTTTTTGCTGTCTTACTAATATAATTTTTGACATAGTTATAGCGGAGCTCGAGCGGGCCGAAGCTCCATACTTATGGAAACTCCATAGGAGCTCACAGGAACTACATACTCATAGAACCATGCCCGTCATTTTTCATGGTCATGCTAGCGGAATGTTTCGTGGTCGCGTACGCCGTCGTGCAGCGTTAGCTCGCGGGCGCGTACGAGGTCGCGCATTGCTAGCTCGCGGGCGCGTATGACGGCCCCCAACATGCGCGTACGACGTCGCCTAGGTGCTTGGTTTCAAAACCGTAGTTTCGTCTTATCGGAGTAATAACACGCATTTAAAATATTAAAAATGGAAAGAGAAAGCTTTAAAGAATACTCAGAATCCACCATTCTCTATTTTCGAATTGCCCATAATACACTTTGTTTGCCCCCCAAATTTTGCATAAACTATTGTTTGAAAATGCTCTTAGAAGGACTGCATATTCCCAAGAGCATTTCAAAATAATAGTTTATGCAAAATTTGGGGGCAAACAAAGTGTGTTATGGGCAATTCCAAAATAAAGAATAGTGGAAATAGAAGAGCTTTGAGGGATAAAACCTTGCTTCGAAGAACTTCATACGTTTTTATCAATGCGGGGCGATATTTCTTCTTCGGAAGTCAGAACCAAAGAAGCGGAGTTTTAAAGAATTTCCGAGGGTCTTAAGGGTAAAAGAATTTACATTTTTTGATGGGAATTTATGTTGATATCAATTTGTGATTGACTTTTTCTGTAATGTAATTGACGCAAATGGATTTTCTTTATTTTTTTAATGAAATATGATTATTAACCATCAGCTCCTCCTCTATTCTTAAAATCAAAGATATTCTATGTGGGAAAGAGCCAATGCCGCAGAACAATGAAGTTTGCTATCGTTCTTATGTGGAGCATTACTTAAACGTGCTCAAATTCTGTCGTATTGATATCTTGAATTTCATCGAGGACAGCTCCTCGATGCGCTTATGGTACACATTTTGCTTTTAAACATAAAGTAATGGTTATTTGAATAAAATTTTTCAAAACAAGATTTTGTTGTCACATTTTTTGTGTTTGTTTATTCTTTACTTAAGATAAAAATCGATTTTATGTAAACAAAACAATACTTGGATTTTATGTAATATATCAAACACGAGGAACAGTGTTTCATCAGATTTCCAAACACCGAGAAGTGGATTGGAAAAACGAGGCGCAGCCGAGTTTTTTTAAACCACTTCAAGGTGTTTGGAAATCTGATGAAACACTGTTTCGAGTGTTTGATATAGCTTCTCAAACTGATCGTTAAATGCGGAGAAAACGAAGGAATAAAATCGCCAAAATCTATGCAAATTAAGAAACGATTTCAAAACCTCCTTCACGGTAGTGATTTCCTTTGTGTTCTCGTCATGAATTATTAATGAGTTTGAGAAAGTTCTTACTTCAATCGCGTCGCCTTATGCAAAGATGTCTGTTAATGGAAACCCATATTGTGAACCATCTATTTTGGATCAAAAGTGCTTTCAATTATCAATATTGGGTAAAATACTTAATAGTTGACCTTATAGACACTACATCGAAAATGGATTATAAAGAAATCGTATCTCAGAAGCAAACTCCCCCTACAGCTAAGGCTAAAATTTCAAATAGTCATCCTGATCTTTTCATAGAGTGGAAAAGGTTATATTCTTTAGCCTTTGCAATTACTTTAGACACAAAACTAAGAGAATTTCAGTATAAATTACTTAATCTTATTATTTTCACAAATAAAAATCTTTACCATTTCAAAATGGTCGAATCCCCCTTGTGTGCCTTTTGCAAGGAAGAAGAGGAATCCCTGGAGCATTTACTGTTTTTGTGTAAGTCTTCAAATTTTTTCTGGAAAGAAGTTTTATCTTGGCTTGCCGATGGTGTTAAAATATCGCTCAACCTCTCTCTTCTTAATATTCTGTTCGAGAAATTTGATCTTAACAACCATTTTCTGTTGGTGAACCATGTAATTCTCCTTGCTAAGATGTTTATCTATAAGTGCAAATATTCTAATATTTATATGGTATTTAGAATAATCTGATAATATGAATATCAAAAATATTGTTTTTGTAATTGGAACTTTCAATCTGATGTCACTCTGACCACCATGCTGAACACCTTTTAAATTTTAGTCTTTTTTTCTTTTTATTTATATAGGTTAATAAATTATTGTTTAAATTAACTATTGTTTAGTTTATTATAAATTTAATTTATTTCTGTGCATGTTTGTATGGGGACGGGTGGCTTTGATTTTACTTCTGATTGGTTAAAAAGTGGCGCGAGATTTTTTAGCCAATCACAAAGCGTAGGAATGCATAACCAAAGCAATTGCAAAATTACTTTCGACACTCAATTGAAAACCGCCCCATTTCGCAAAACGAAATTTTTACGTGTTTTAGTTTTAAACTTGTCGTCACTTTTTATCAACAGGCAGTGTTGGGAATGTTGACTCCAGTGATGAACATGTAAACTGTTAGGAGTTGGTGTAGAGCTAATGATGCTAGCGTCATTTTTTTTTTTTCAACAGGCAGTGTTCAGAGTGTGACCCCAGTGATGATGACGATGAGATGGAGGTTGATCCTGAAGACACCACACCCATCTCTCAAGGCCGCCAGAGACGAGTCATCAAAGAACCCACCAAATTTACTCCTGACAAGGCAGAGGTAAGAACCCGCCAAATTTACTCCTGACAAGGCAGAGGTAAGAACGAATCAAGAACGCTTGTGCAAAGCATAACATGCGCGCAGTTTTGTTGCCTTGGGATAATTTGCGTTCACCTTCATTAACTGAGATTTGCGAGGAACACAACGTAGGTTTTCAATCGTTAAGCACCATTGCGCACATCAAGTCGACGAGAGCCGACTTCCGAACATTTCCGAGTCTATTGCCTCACCCATCCCCTGGAACCGAGTTCATATTTTCCCAACTTGCGTTTTGTTTGAAACTAATCGGGTTATTTCAGGGTATGCAATAGTTTAGAAATTGACTTCGTCTAACAGATAAAGGGTTATTTTCTTTTCTGAAGAAAACGACGATGGGCAAGAGCAATACAAAAATTAGGTATAAACTGAGTTATTAAAGTAAATTGGCTACCGTAAAGAGATTCAAGTAACATTTGGTGCGTTGCGATAAGGAAGTTGCGAATAGGCCACCATTTTCATGTTACTTTATGCCATATTATCAAAGCGAGGTTTGGTGCAAAACCTTTCTTGTAAAAAAAACAACTGTTCATTCACTTGCATGTAAAACATTTGAAACCTCGCTTTCATCACAAGGCATGTCAGCAGGAGCAACTCAGAAATGGCCTTTTGCGATATGATGGGTTATTCGCTTTCTTTCAGTCTAAAAAGCGCAAGTTGAACAAGTCACTAAAACGAAAAACTCCAGCAGCAGACGGCGGACAAGGTGAAAACAGTACAGCGGACAACAAAGTGAGTGCATGTCTTTTTGCCAGTTATTAATAAGATGTTTCTCCCATTTCAAAGATGAAACGAAGCGGACACTGTGCTGGCGTTTTCGCTAAGGCAATATGTGCCTTAAAATGTTTTGAAATCAGCAAAACAACAGTGAGCTGAACGTTTGATCAGCAAATGACAATGAAATGGACCAACATTTCACAATGAACGTGCAGAAATGTTGTGTTGCTAATATAAAAATTTTTAACATGTGTAGAAATGTTGTTTTACTAATATAACTCATTGTGGCTTTTTCATTATATTATTGGGTTTGTAGCAAAACACTAAATAACTTGCCCCACGGGGAACAAGGCAAACACGGAATACTTGCAACGGGTGGAAGGGCAGGAAAATGTGCATCGGCTGCCAAGCGCTGGAAAACTTGCAACGAGTGTGAAGGGCAGGAAAATGTGCATCGGCCGCCAAGCGCGGGAAAACTTGCAACGAGTGTGAGGGGCAGGAAAATGTGCAACGGCTGCCAAGCGCGGGAAAACTTGCAACGAGTGTGAGGGGCAGGAAAATGTGCAACGGCTGCCAAGCGCGGGAAAACTTGCAACGAGTGTGAGGGGCAGGAAAATGTGCAACGGCTGCCAAGCGCGGGAAAACTTGCAACGGGTGTGAAGGGCAGGTAAATGTGCATCGGTCGCCAAGCGCGGGAGAACTTGCAACGGGTGTGAAGGGCAGGAAAATGTGCAACGGCTGCCAAGCGCGGGAAAACTTGCAATGGGTGTGAAAGGCGAGAAATGTGCAACGGATTTCATCGCAGAAAACTTGAAAACGGCTGCCAAGCGCGGAAAAACAGATTGGTTTTGGTCTTCCTTGATTTGTTGAAAATCCAGTGTTTTTCTCCACAGGTATTGCAAACCGTCTCTAACAAAGAGTCTGCGAATACCAATATACAGACGACTCTACAAACGCCTAAACTGGAAACAAGCTCAGAGCCTGCAGGGAAAAGAGGAAGGCGCCCCAGGACAAAGAGCACTGAACCTCCAGAGAAGAAGAAAAAACCTGATGACGTTCGTACTGAGTGCAGTGTGTGTAAACAGAGCGGTACAAACGCCAATCTTGTGAGGTATGTTGAGCTTTTCACTCTCGGAGACAAACCTCCTCTCATGTATAATCCTCTGTGAAATACGAGGATTTCTCCAACTGCGGAAAAATCATATCTCGACACATCTGAAGACAATATATATAGGTAGGCTGAGCCTAACAGCGAAGCACTTTGAACAAGCTTATAAACTAAGGTGAAACTTAACTAAGGTGAAAGGTCGGAAACACAAGAATTAAGATTGACGACCGGGCTATTTTTCAATTTTAGCAATTCTCAAAAACAGTAAGGTTATTACCCGACCGTCAGCACAGTATATTTAGACCGTACAAAAGTTCACAAAAACAACTTTTTCTCTGTCTAGAATAACTATTACGACTTTATCCCGAATAAAATACAGTTGTTGCTTGTCAAAAAATGCCCGAGAAACTGATTTGGAAATCAAAAATGCAAAAATACACAAACATATTTGCATAAGGCGACGCGAGTATAAAATCTAAGTCTTGTTTTGTTTACATAAAATCGCTTTTCAATCCGATGTAATGAATGAACAAACACATAAATATGGACAATACAATCTTCTTTCGAAAACTTTTATTGAAATCTCCATTAGTTTATGTTTAAAAGAAAAACACGTACATTTTATTTATAGCGCATCGAGGCCGAGCCGTGTCTTCGATGAAATTCAGGAAATTAATACAACGGAATCAAGTTACACGTTTATGAACAATTCTCCAAAACTAACGAGAACACAAATAAAAGGTCAATCACAGATTGATATCAAGATAAATTCCCATCGAAAAATGTAATTTGTTTTACCTTTAAGTCCCTCGCTTGCTTGAAAATTCTTTAAATCTCCGCGTTGGTTCTGAAATCCGTAATAAAAACAAACATTTCCCGCATTGATATAAACGTATGAAGGTACTCGAAGCAAGATTTTATTCCTTAAAGCTCTTCTTTTTCCACTAAAGCGGCTTCTGAGTATCCCTTATTTAGTATCCCTGTCTTAGTAGCAAACCGCGAAAAAATGCACAGAAATAACGACTTTACTGCTCCACTAAACACTGCGAAAGATCCAACTGTTAAAGTGTTTACCGAGCTGACGACTGTGTAACCGCGCGTGTGGCGTACGGACACACATGTCACGGAGGCGCGCCCGCGAAACATTCCGCTAGCCATGACCATGAAAAATGACGGCATAGGTTCTATGAGTATGGTGCTGCGCAGCCAGGCCTTCGGCCCGGCAAGTGCTCCGCTATTAATTTTATCTTCACTGTAAAGTGTCGAGATATCAATATTTTTATGTTACCTACCATGTTTGCCCCCCATTACATGTCAAATAAGCTAAAAGGTGTTGGTCTACAATCAATCTTACTATTAAGTCTTCGGATATCTTCGGCGATCTTCGGATAATGCTTGGAAACGTTCGATATTTAGGCAGCACATTCAATGACTGTGATAAGTAAATGAAATTAACGCTTGACGTAACAGGTGAACTTTAGTCGAACATTTGCATGTAAACCTTCCAAGGTTTTAATAAGTGTCTTCAACGCGTTTTAAAGGAAGTCAAAGTAATGGATTCTTGACATTAAAGAAACGTTTGAGCTCGTTTGAAGCTACTAAAACAGCCACTATGCTCTATGAACAGACAAAAAGGAGTGAGCGCGATAAAAATATATAAATATATTTTAAAAATAAATTGGAACTTGTACTAAAAAATAATTATAATGTTTTGCATAATTTCAAGGGAAGTTTTAATAAACAATCAACTCCATATTTCCTACAAGATAATTTTGTGCGCGTGGGTTTGAGTGGAGTGATGCGGCGATTAAAGTGTCCATCTTCACACGAAACATATTATCTAAATGAAACGTTCTGAATATAGAGTCCCAGTGGAATATTAAAAGGCTGAAGTTTATATCGGGGAAAAAGGAAATCAACACAGGAAAAACTTATTTAGGTGTCACCTGCCACTTTGAAACAATAAAGGCAAACAAATTAAAATTTGTAATATGAGAACGCTTTATAATTACACTAGAACCCCACTAACTTGAACTCAAAGGGGAAACGATAAATTGTTCGAGTTAGCCGGCTGTTCAAGTTATCCGAGTTCGAGTTAGCGGGGTTCTAGAAATGCCGCCAATTATCCGAGTGGTCAGTCAAAGTTTTTACTAACTATTAGCCGCATGGTCTATAAACACGTAATGAAAAAAAAACGCTTCATGTTTAATGTCAAGTTTTACCACCAAATTAACGTTTTAATTTGTTTCTTCCATTGTGCTTGTTTAAAAGCTACATAAATTTTGCATTTCTTTCAGTTAACTCTAATAACTCCAATTAGCTTTAGTCGATATGCATAACAATCAACATATTCAACCTTATTCTCGTGTAAGCTTGTTTAAGTAACTTGTTTATATACAACCTGCTAAACAGTCTTAGTATAAAAATGTTATTTCTCTTCTTCTGTTTGCTTTTTTAAGTGGAAGTCGCAAGGTACAAAAATGTCTGAAAGAGGCTATTTATATATTTAACTTTTCCATGCAGCAAGATGCGAACGAAAACAATAAACAGTACTCACCGCTTTTTTAAAGTCACTTTCTTCCTGACCTGCGATCGGTTTTCTTTTCTTCACGATGCTGTTGTATTGTTGTTGTCGCCGTTGTAGATCCTGCAACATAAAAAGCGACTGCCCTTGCAAATTGGCGCGAAAAAGGGCGCGCTTTTCAGATAACTTTTCAGATAATTTATCTGCTTTTAAGTCATTTCGCATATACGCCATTCCCGGCATAATTATGCCATTCCTCCTTGTCATTTCACGTTTTACCCTCATCGGTTCTAACTTTTGAGTCTGTGGATGAAATCCTAAAGTGTGACCATTCAAATGAAAGCTACTGAGCAGTACTTTCCTGTGGTACTGTTTATTATGCTGTACAAGGTGGTTCTAACTTTTGAGTCTGTTGATGAAATCCTAAAGTGTGACCATTCAAATGAAAGCTATTGAGCAGTACTTTCCTGTGGTACTGTTTATTATGCTGTACAAGATGGTTCTAACTTTTGAGTCTGTTGATGAAATCCTGAAGTGTGACCATTCATATGAAAGCTATTGAGCAGTACTTTCCTGTGGTACTGTTTATTATGCTGTACAAGGTGGTTCTAACTTTTGAGTCTGTGGATGAAATCCTAAAGTGTGACCATTCAAATGAAAGCTACTGAGCAGTACTTTCCTGTGGTACTGTTTATTATGCTGTACAAGGTGGTTCTAACTTTTGAGTCTGTTGATGAAATCCTAAAGTGTGACCATTCAAATGAAAGCTATTGAGCAGTACTTTCCTGTGGTACTGTTTATTATGCTGTACAAGATGGTTCTAACTTTTGAGTCTGTTGATGAAATCCTGAAGTGTGACCATTCATATGAAAGCTATTGAGCAGTACTTTCCTGTGGTACTGTTTATTATGCTGTACAAGATGGTTCTAACTTTTGAGTCTGTTGATGAAATCCTAAAGTGTGGCCATTCATATGAAAGCTACTGAGCAGTACTTTTGTTTATTATACTGAACAGGGTTATTCTAACTTTTGAGTCTGTTGATGAAATCCTACAGTGTGACCATTCAAAGCTACTGAGCAGTACTTTTCTATCTGATACTGTTGAGAATATTTTGTTTTAAGTACCGACCTTTATATATGTTTTTTTTTTCAGCATATTATTTATTATTGTTTATTAATGCATTTATTTTTCAGATGTGATCTGTGCAAACTCTGTTATCACTATCAATGCCTCGATCCTCCGATAAAGGTAAGCAAGGCTTTATAGTGGTGACAAATCAGTGACCGATCTCCCCCCGCCACCCCTCACCCCCCCCCCCGCCACCCCTCACCCCCCCTCCCCCTACCACCCCCTCCTCCCCTCCCCCTACCACCCCTCCTCCCCTCCCCTACCACCCCTCCTCCCCTCCCCTACCACCCCTCGTCCCCTCCTCCCTCCTCCCTCCCCCTACCACCCCTCCCCCTTATTCACTCAGCCCCTCTGAGCTGTTTGAAATGCAGTGACAAATTACGTGTCAGGTCCGAAAACGGGCATCAATTTAGAGTGCAGATTTGAGAATCGCTATCGAATTATAATTATTACCTTTATCCAGAAATTATTTGATAAAAGTCGTTCGTTACGTTTCAGAAACAAATGCTACGAGGTGGGGGGGGGGGGGGGGGGGGGGATGGGGCAAGCCTACTTCATTGTTTTCATTAGCTTCTTTTTAAGACTAGAGCTTACTTTTTTATGTACAGAGCGTGAAGTAACCTGTTGTTACTGTGATTTGTAGGCCAATCCCAAGACACGAGGATACCAGTGGTTCTGCACAGAGTGTGACGAATCGGTAAGTCATTTATAACTAAATAAAAGCTATTCGCCACTCCAGAAACTATGGGGAGACTGAGCACTACCTTTTGGCGCTGAGGTTTCTGGGATCGTTTAAGTAACCAATATAAGCTGTGATTGGTTAATGGTTGCCTTTGGAAATCATCCACCTATCGTAATAAACGCTGGGTACCCAAACGATCCCAGCTTAGTGCCGAAAGCTGGTGCTTAGTCTCCCTGTAGTTTCTGGAGTGGCGAATTGAGCAGTACTTTACTGCGTCCAGGATTAAAACGTATCCGAGGATTTCATTCCTCTTTTACGAAAATGTTTTCAAAAGCGTATTTTAAGCTGCATGCGAGGACAAGTCAAAGGCGAAACTAAACGCAGAAATACTTTGCGAAAATCTCCATTGTTTTATTGTGTAACTGGAATCAAAATTGACGTTAATCTCGGGTTAGCTTAATCCTGCTTTAAACAACTCCGCCCAGTACTTTCTTACAAATAGGCGTATTTGGATATATTAACATCCTCTCTTGGCTCCGAGGCTTTGGGGAATAAAACAAACGAAATCTTATTGAGGTTCACGGAGGAAAATCGGCCTGTTGTTGTACTGTTATGTTACATGCAGTCCGCTAACCTCTTATATTCAGATCTAAACAAAGTAGGAAACGTCTGGTGCTGTTAAACTGATCGTTTTCCAATACTTATATTGATTTTTTTTACAGTTGTAAACTTTGTTATTATTGAAAGGACTGCGGGTAAACTGAACTCTTTGTTCCTGTTTGTTTTTTCAGGAGGAGGATAGCGAGGAAGATGTCGATGTTGAAGAAACAAGCACAGTCGATGATCAAACAGAAAGTATCACGAAACAAGACAGTGAGAACAAACAGAAAGACAGCGAAAAGGACATAAACAAAGCAGATGGAGAGAAACGAAGAAAAGATGTAAAGAAAGCTGGTGAGGAAAAAGAGAAACGGGAAGATGTAAAGAAACCAAATAAAGGGGGAGACAAACAAGAAAGAGATTTTAAAAAAGCAGAGAAAGAGAAACGAGAAGATGTAAAGAAAGAAGAGAAAGAGAAACATGAACAAAATGTAAAAAAGGCGGAGAAAGAGAGCCGAGAAGAAGACGTAAAGAAAGCAGAGAAAGAGAAGGTGAAACGAGAAAAGGATGTAAAGAAACCAGATAAAGAGAAAGAGTCACCAGAAAAAGATGGAAACAAAAGCGATAAAGAGAAGGAGAAACGAGAAAAGGATGTAAAGAAACCAGATAAAGAGAAAGGCTCCCCAGAAAAAGATGTAAACAAAGGAGGTAAAGAGAAGGAGAAACGAGAAAAAGATGTTAAGAAACCAGATAAAGAGAAAGTCTCCCCAGAAAAAGATGTAAACAAAGGAGATAAAGAGAAGGAGAAACGAGAAAAAGATCTAAAGAAAGTTGATAAAGAGAAAGAGTCACTGGAAAAAGATTTAAACAAGGCAGATAAGGAGAAGGGAAAACGAGAAAAAGATTTAAAGAAAGTAGATAAAGGGAATGAGAGACGGGACGAAGATGTAAAGAAGGCAGAGAAAGAAGAGGAGAAACGAGAAAAAGATGTAAAGAAAGCAGAGAAAGAGAAAGAAAGACGGGACGAAGATGTCAAGAAAACGGAGAAAGAGAAGGAGAAAAGAGAACAAGATGTCAAGAAAGAGAAGGAGAAAAGAGAAAAAGATGTAAAGAAAGCAGAGAAAGAGAAACGAGAAAAAGTTGTAAAGAAGGCAGACGAAGAGAGAAAGAAACAAGAAGACGATGATGAAAATGCCTCCCTAGCAAGTTTGGTGCGGAAAGAGAAGAAAGGAACCTCGTGAAAGGACACGAATTTACCGAAAACGGCTTTTATTGTTTTGTTACGTGGTTGAATTTTCAGTGAATGAGGTTACGTTTTCTTAGTAAAATTATGGTCAGTAGACCGCGGGTTTTTTTCTCGCGAACCTTGAGCTCAAAGGAAAGAATTAGAAAGTATTAGGCTTATGTACATTATGGTAGCTTTTTTTCGAGAATTATACTAAGGCAAAAGAATTAGAATAATGCTACCGTTTAACTGTAGATTTTTTTCTTTTTTTCTTACAGAAATAAAAATTAAAACTGATTGTTTTTTGGAATAAATGTAAATTTATGATTTGTTTTCCTCGTTTATTCTTAGTAAATGTCACTGCTCAGATTTTGCTAATATTTTTTTTTTCTGGAGAAAACTGTTATGCGGTTTCGTTGCAGTACATACAAAAAACGAGTTGGACTCTCTTTTTAAAAAAGAATAATTATATTTAAACGATCTTTTTTTTTTCAAGTACTCTACTAACTTTTTTAACTTCTTTTTTTTACTGGGGAAAAGCATTGCACCAAACAAAAAAAAAACAATATACAAAGGCCTAAGATCTCTTAAGAGAGACAATGTAAGTGGATGATATCTAGCCTAGTTTTAATTTTGATTACCTGTTACGGTTATGAGGAGAAGACTCAATGCTTTAAGTTCAAAATCCACCATCTTGGATTTTCTGGGCAGACTTCCTTACCTACCCCCACCCCCTCAGTAGTTGAACTCGTTCCTTTTTCATCCCCAGAGCCCTCTCTTTTTTCTTCCAATTGCTTTCCCGACCACGTGACCAAGACAAAACGAGAGGTCTGGGTATGAGAATGAACTGCTAATAGTTAGGACTGGAGTGACAATAAGACTGTTCACAATGTAACCATAAAAAAGGAGACAAACGTTTATTTGAAATTGGGCTTATTATGCAAAAAATGTTATTGATCATTTTAATTATAAAACTTTGTATCCACTTTGTACGCCCGTCAATTGAATGTTGTCTGTAACTGAATAAAAACGAGAAAAGAATTATAACTTGACATTTAAATCATGCACTCAAATTCTTTCTAACGCGCATAAAATTAGCAGTCCAATCCCATGAGACGCTTGGGAATAAATGCTTGAATATTGAAACAACAAAATGGTTAATAAGCTGTAAAGGTCCCTGTTGCATTTTTGAAAATATGGCCCATTTTTGCTCAAGTTTCTATTCAGAGGGGATTTTCTCCGTTTCTACAAGACCTGTGGTCTTGAAAGTTGCACAGAATTATCGCATTCTTTCTAACGTGCATGAAATTAGTATACGTAATCGTATGGGCCCGAGTAAAATTAGGACCAAGGACCGCTCAATCAAACAAAATAAGGGGTTGTGTAAAACAGATTTAAAACAGCAAAAATCATTTATATCCTTATCAGAATCCCATGATATAGTATTAATTTTCTTCTAGCTATTGACGCTTTTGTGATAATTACAATATAGTATTTTCCTTCAAACTGTTGAAGCTTTTGTGATAATTAGTATATTAACAAAGTTTTTAAAGTTGACATAATTGTTTAGTGTATGCTGTAAGACATAAGTTTATTGCTTTCACATGATAGTAAATATTTCCTGGTGGCATCATTATAACTTTATGCTCATTTTCTTTCAGCTTTTATGACAAAGAACTCAGATACCGAATGGAAAATAAAACTGACTTCTGAACAGTGCTGGGTCTGCAGACAAAAACGAACTGAACCACAATGTCCAATAATAAATGTATCAAAACTTTAAACAATATTTTAAAAAAAATCCCAAATTTCATTTTTGTAAAATATTGAAAAAACAAATAGCACCTTGCAAAAGTACTCCCGAAGAGGTTTCATTTGAATTGGCACACCAGTGGATTTCGTCCATAGACTCAAAAGTTAGAACTACATTACATGTCTCCATAATTGACAATGGTAGTGAAAAAGGTAAGATATAAGAACCCCCATAAAATTGCGTATCATAAATTTATTACATTATAAAATTTTCATGGAAAAGTATTTCAGAAAACTGCTTGAATGTGCAAATTGAAAATGGTAAAATTCAATGAAAGATTTTAAGCAAGGTTTGTTCAGATGACTTGGCTTACAAGTTAGTACTGTTGTGGTAAGACTTTGCCACTTCATCTCAGATTGTGATTGTGATCTTTTTTCCTCTTCTTTTCTTACATTGCTACTTTATTTTTAATCGTTTTCCACAGTGTGCTGACAGCTGTTCAAGAAAGCACAACTCTTAGGTTATACCACACGACGGGTAATTTGCTTCCATTTGCTCGCTTGCTCAGGACAGGTAAATCTTAATCCAAAATCTAAATCTTACTCCATACTCAGCATAAACTCAGAAGTCAGATTTAATTTACTTACATTTCTTCCTCCATCCCCGCTGATTAAGCCTTAACTCCCAAGAGTGCTAAAAATCAAAATTCAAGAAAAATCATGCGACGGTACCATGCAAAAGTATTGCCAAAGAGGTGTCATTTGACTGTTCCAACAATAGTATTTCGTCAAGAAGCTGTGTCCCTCGTGGGCCACCGTATGATTGACTCTGAAAGTGTGAAAGGGTTTAGTCATTGTAGGTAAAAATTTACTAAATATGTAGGTGTTGCAAAGGTGTACATGTCTTTTGTCTTTTGATGATTAACAGTTTTATCCCCACCCTTCCCTCCCTCAGACTCAGAATGTTGTGAATATTCATCGGAAGTGGTTTGTTCAGCCAGCTCTTACCAGCGAGTTTGTCAACTACTATCATGGTAAGTATAACACCAGTACTGGAATGCCTAATTTAATACAGGGTGACCGTTTAATACAGATTTGACTAGTTTCATAAACGTTTTGTAGGCTGATGAAAGCTTTTATGCCATTTCTGTGTCAGATTGCAGCGCCCGATTGAAAGAGATGCAGGAACGGCAGGACGAACTGGAGTGGAACAACAAAAGATTACAACAAGAGGAACAGGACTTAAGAGAAAAGTATCAAGAGGTTTGTAACTCTTCACACCAGGGTTCAGTTGCTCTGAAAGTCTACGTGATACAAGACATGTAAATTGAACACAAGGGGGTAGGGGTGGGGAGAGTAGTACTCCTTCTTTGCGCACACACAATCCATCTTACTGCTATTTCTCTGACATCAAATTTTGTGAAATTTCTGCCTGAAAGTGTTGGTACTGTTCGCCATGTGCCATGCCATAACTACTTCACTCGAAAGTGCTTTACAGAAGGTTTTTCTTACTAAATCTGATTATAAATAAGATAAACCAGAAAAAACTAAAACAAAAACATGTTCAACATGTTAAATATATTATAAATCTATAGCTAAAATATCAAATTAACAGTAACTTGCCCTCTAAATTCGTAAATATTACAATCTAGTATACAAAAAATATATCAGATTCTTACTTTGCGGATGGCCTTTTTAAATATGTCAAGTGACTTAAGCTCTCTCAATGATTTATCTAAATTATTCCACTCATTTGCAGCAAAGTTTGTCGAAGTCCAAAGACCCCAATTCCTATTTGAAATAGTCTTTTCAAGTACGTTATCCCTACGTGTATTGCATGTGATCTTGTTTCTGCAACATGTCCCACCTGCAACTTGACCCCGTAAACTTAAAAGTTAGAACCACCTTGTACAGCATAATCAAGAGCACCACAAGAGAGTAATGTTCTTATGAATGAATGGTCACACTGTAGGATATCATCTGTATTATCCACAGACTCAAAAGCTACACTGAATATAATATTTTTATAATTCAACACATTGATAACAAAGCACAGTTTGAAGAAAAAATATCGAGGCCGGTCCGTCATTTTTGCATTCTCTTGTCAAAATGCGAAATTTACATCCATCGTTGGATATACGTCATGTAGACATAGCGTATATCGATAACTTTTTAACCATATTTGGGCAGTGTATCAATGTGTTGAATTATAATGTAGGATATCATCCGTATTATCCACAGACTCAAAAGCTACACTGAATAGGATTGGAGGTTTGAACCTTTATTGAGAAGAATTAATTGTTTTCTGTTTTCTGTTTTTGTTTTTGCCTGCAGTTAACTGAAACTCTTCAGTTTTAATTTTTGGCTAAAGACATCCATGAAAGGAAACAAGACTAATCCCGTACACGTTTACACCGTTGCCTGTGCAAAATGGCAGGCAAGGCAATAAACATTTTCGTTTCTCTTTCATGTGAAGATTGAATACAGTTTCCTTATACATTACCAAGATTACAACATCTATTAGAAAGATTTAGCATCATACTAGAAATCATACTCGAACAAGCATTGTAATCGATAGTAGACGTTTTAATTTTTTTTAAACTGATCTCTTTGGTTTTTACTAACTGATTTTCCTTGGCTTCTGGGCTAAACTACAGAATACAGAGCCACTTTTGTAGAAGTATAATTTTACTACTGGCTCGGCAGTCAACTCGACTGACAAGCCGCCGAAGCCGATTTCCCTTTCGTAAACTTAACGGTCGATGCCATCACTAGCATTCATTGGTAACCAGGCCTTTTGTAATGGTCGTTGCCATTTCTCTCTTGTTTATGCCCGGATTGGGATGAAAGTAGGTTATCATTATTAGATAAAACTGGGTTAAGGTAAAGCGATTATTAAATCTAAGCTAGATTCGCGGTTAGGTAAGATTTAGGGTTAGGGTGACCCCGGCGTTATTGATATATATTAAGAAAAGCACCTTTTATAATTAAAGCGGCCTCGTATAAAAATGCAGTTTCCTGGTGGTCAAATCGGGCTCTAATGCGCGTGCGCAACTATGATGACGGGAATGTGCTGTTGTTTGTCGATGCGAGGCGAACTTGACAAAGTGCGAGTTGTATTTTCTGTATTGCATCTAACAGTTTAATAGCTAGCGGAGCTATCGCGGGCCGAAGGCCCGCTCGCGAAGCTCCATACTCATAAGCTCATAGTGTCCACTTTAAGATAAGGTGGTCATGTGTCCATGGTTAGCACTTAGTGACTAGAAACATTGCTGATCCCCCAATCCTCCACTCCCCACCCACCCCCCTCCCCCAACCCTCTCCCCTTCATGTGATGCTACTCCATTTCATCATTAATCATCGTCGACTACAACAACAGAAAAATCAGTCAAATATTTTTTTATTTTTAACAAACCTGAATCTAACATTTAATTTCCTTCAATAAATGTTTTCAGTTTAGTAACAAACTCATTATGGCAATATTCCGTACCTTTTGTGTTATTGTTATTGTTCCTTGCTCTGAGGAATCGAAGTATTCAAAATGATCCTTTATGTATCTACCGGATATCTCTTTATTTTTTTTTTCTTACATTTCTATTTATTTATTCACTTGCTCGATTTTGAGTTCACTCAAATTAAAGGAGTACAATACTGCTCTAACTTGTGTTCTATTCGATACCTCGTTACTTTGCGATCAAGCAGCCTTTTGCTGTGGCGTTTCGTTTCGTGGCTAATTTCTAGTATAGCTTGACACGGCGTGGGCCGATCTACTGTAATCAAGAGATTATAATTGGACAGATGTCCAATTATTTTCTGTTGCTGTAATACAATTGTGACAAATGTGACAATTTGCAATATGTACTAAATGGTTATTCGTAAGGTGTTTTTCTCCAATAACAATTCGAAAAGAACAGTCTTTGTCTTATTATACTTTGTCTTATTCTCTTTGTAAACAGTACTCACTACAGATAATCAAGTTCTGCTTACGATCTGTCGTTAACTTTGTTGGGTCGTTGCATTTGGAGGGTAGTTACGTTCGAGATTTATTAACAACCAACAAATTTTATTGCGTCATATCTTCTGTGATATTCTCGTTCATGCGAAATATTTTCTTCACTGTGCTTTTAACAATTTCGCGGATTTCTCGATATCGCCAGCAATAAACGAAGGGGTTTAATGACGAATTCATATAAATCAAGAATAATGACGCCCTTATAGCTACAAAAATGGATGTTCCCAAACTTCTTGTCGCATACAATATTATCAGGGACAGGAAAAATGGAAGATAGCGAACTAGAAAAACAACATAGACAAACAAAGCGTTGTATGCGGACTTCTGTTCTCGGAGTAGCTCTATTGCTTGGGCATTTTGCATGTGAAGTTGGCTTTGTATCTGATTCTGGTGATATTTAACAGTTTTGTTAATATGAATATATGCAACAGTTGTCATAAATAGTCCTACAACTACAATAACCGATATTACCATGTTATTGCCTTTCTCAAGAAAAAATGAAAATGGAGGCAGTAATAGCACTTGTTAACCATAACAACACCAGTGTTATAACAACACGTTTGGAAGTGTCAAGTTTCTGATATCGCAGATGGAGTGAAACAGCGAGAAGTCTGTCGACCGCAATGGCGGTGATATTCAGAAAAGATGCAGTGGCGAGAAGAGTAGAAAGATGGCGAAATACAGTTAAAATTGTTGGACAGAATGACAGAAAGTTATAGTCTCCAGTTGATGCCATCTTTATCATAACTGCAAAGATAACGCCTAACATCAGTTGCGGCAACATTCCCACAAAAAAGATCGGAGAAAGCAAGACTCAGGAACAACTTCTTTGGCATTGATGAGGCTTTCCACAGGGCACGAATAAATAAAAGATTTCCCAGGGTTGCTACGAGAGAAAACACCGAGTGTAAAACACAGAAAGCCAGGACGGAAGATCCCTGGTGGGGAACAAGTTGTGCTAGGTCAACCAATCGAACAGTGCAGAAATGGTCGGCCATGGTTTAACTTTGCTGGATTATTCAGATGAATCTTTCTTGAATTTTAAGTTTGCGTTTGGGTTTTTGCTGTGTCACTATTTTTTGACGTAGTTATATAAGGTGGTCATGTGTCCATGGTGACCTCATGTGACGTTAGTGATGTGGTGCCAATACTTAGTGACTAGGAGCATTGCAATCCCACCCAACCCCCAATCTACCCCCCTTATCCTCCCCCCCCCCCCCTTCCGCCTACATCATTCAAACCTTCAGTTTCATAACAAGTAATATTTTACCACAAACTCATTAATATTCATTACCTTTTGTGTTGATTATTGTTATTGTTTCTTGCTCTGAGGAACAGAAGTATTCAAAACGATCATTTGTGATGTATCTACCGATCTAGTTATTTATCTCTTTATTTATTTATTTATTTATTTACAGTTGCATTTATTTATCCACTCGCTCGATTTTTATTTCACCTAAAAGGGTACAATACCGCTCTAACTTGTGTTCTATTCGATACTTCGTTACTTTGAGATATAGCAGCCTTTTACTGTGGCTTTTCGTTTTATGGCTACTTTCTTTTTGCTTAAACGTGTATACGGCGCGAGCCGATCTACTGACAAACGTGACAATTTACAATATTTACTTAACTGGTATTCATAACATTTCGAAGAGATCAGCCTTTTTCCTTTCATACTTTCTCTTATTATCTCGGTAAACGGTAGTTGCACTGTTTTATTCAGACACTACAGAGAATCAAGTTCTGCTTGCGATCTGTCGTTATTTTTGTGGGGTCGTTACATTTGGAGGGTGGTTACGTTCCAAATTTGTTAACAACCAACACATTTTATTGCATCATATCTTGTGTCATATTCTCGTTCATGTGAAATAATTTCTTCACTGTGGTTTTAACAATCTCGCGAATTTCTCGATATCGCCAGCAATAAACGAGGGGGTTTAATGATGAATTCAGATAAATCAAGAATAGCGACATCCTCGTAGCTACAAAAATGAAATTCAAATTTCTTGTCGCATAAAATATTATCAGAGACAGAAAAAATGGAAGATAGCAAACTAAGAAAACAACATAGACAAACAAAGCGTTATATGCGCATTTCTTTTGTCGCATTAGCTCCATTGCTTGGGCATTTTGCATCTGAAGCTGGCTGTGTATCCGATTCTGGTGATATTTTACAACTTTGTAAATATGAATATATGCTACAGTTGTTATAAGTAGGCCTACAGCTTCAATAACCGTAATTACCATGCTGCCTTTTGGAAGAAAAATGTATATGAAGGAAGTAACAGCACTTGTTAACCATAATAATACCAGTGCTATGACAACACGTTTGGAAGTGACAAGCTCCTGATATCGCAGATGGAGTGAAACAGCGAGAAGTCTGTCGACTGCAATGGCGGTGATATTCAGGAAAGATGCAATGGCGAGAAGACAAGAAAGATAATAATATACAGTTAAAATTGTTGGGCAGAATGAGACAAAGTTATAGTCTCCAGTTGACGCCATCTTTAACATTACTGCGCGGATAACACCTGACATCAGTTGCGGCAACATTCCCACAGAAAGATCGGAGAAAGCAAGACTCAGGAACAACTTCTTTACAGTTGCCGGCACTGATGAAGCTTTCCACAGGGCGCGAATAACTAGAAGATTTCCAACAGTTGCTACGAGAGAAAACACCAAGTCCAAAACACAGAAAGCCAGGACGGAATTTCTATGGTGGCGAGCAAGTTGTGTTAAAATATCCAGGTTACGAGTGCAGAAATGGTCGGCCATGGTGTAACCTTGCTGAATTATTCAAATGGCTCTTTCTTGATAAAAAAAACTCTGCGTAATTAGCTCGGTTGTTTATTGGCTACGCTGTATAACAGCTGCCTGTTAGGTCACCACATGTCATTATATATCATGCAGTTTACTAGCCGTCAAACTTTATTATATTAAGAAAAATATACAATTACATGTATGGTTAGAGAGCGGTCTAACTTGGCACATTTTTAATCGTTATGTGTGTGATAGTTAAGGGTTGTAAGAGCTAAAAAATATAAGAGAAAGGCGACTCAAGAAACACGAGCAAAGTTTTCACTGCTTATTAATATATTAAAGATATACAAGAAATTAAACACCGAGAGGTTACCTGTCTGTTCATAATGGAGTTCTAAGTAGTTTTCAGTGGAGGCTGACCTGTTTGCCTTTTCAAACTTTTTTTCACCGATTAGCAAAACAGCTGTTTCTTGATTTTAAGTGACGTTACTGAGGCTTCGTGCATAATTCGGAGCCAAAGCAAATCCCCTAACCAAAGACCGCATCCGCTGTACGTTTCCTCGCTTTACAGAGGCCTGAACGTTTTTTTTTTTTTTTTTGGAAAAAAAAAAGCAAATTTATCATTTGTTTTCCTCGGTTATTGTAAGTAAATGTCACTGCTCAGATTTTGCTTGTAATTTTTTTCTGGAGAAAACTGTTATGCGTTGTTGATGCAAAATTACACCAAACAAAAAAAACCATGTACAAAGACCTAAGATCTCTTTAGACTGGGGCGATGTAAGTGGATGATATCTATAGCTAGCCTACTTTTAATTCTGATTACCGGTTACGGTTATGAGGAAAGCACTGAATGCTATAAGTTCAAAAACCGTAATCTTGGATTTTCTGGGCAGACTACCTTACCTACCCCCACCCCCTCAGTGGTTGAACTCGTCCCATTCTCATCCCCAGAGCCCTCTCGCTTTTTATCCGAATGACTTTCCCGACCACGTGACCAAGAGAAACGAAGGGTCTGGGTACGAGAATGAACTGCCAAAATAGTCAGGATTAGAGTGACAATAAGACTATTCACAATGTAACAATAAAAAGAAAAAAACGTTTATTTGAAATTATGCTTATTATGCAAAAAAAATGTTATTGATAATTTTAATTATAAAACTTTGTATTCAGGACGCCCGTCAATTGAATGTTGTCTGTAACTGAATAAAAACGAGAAAAGAATTATAAATTATAGATAAAGATTTAAATCATGAACTCAAATGCTTTCTATAACGCGCATAAAATTAGCAGTTCAATCCTTATAAGGGTGCTTGGTAATAAAGGCATGAATATTAAAAACAACAGAAAGTGGTTAATAGGGTAAAACGATCCTCTTGGATTTTTGAAAATATGGCTCAGTTTTGTTCATTACCTAATTTCTATTGTTTCAATATTCAAGAGTTCTAGCTTGGACACTTGCTTTTTAAACACGAAGTTCCGGTATAAAAGGAGCCTTGGTCTGGCCATTCTCATCTCCATTCGTCAATCAACCACTGACAACAAACATGCGTCATTACCAAGACCATAGTTATATCACGAGTCTAGTCTTGGCTGTGTCCTGGTGTATACCGGTAAACGAGAGATTTTACATTGTATTGTCTTTGTTTGTGATCTATTGTTTTCGTGTAGTTTATTGTTTAGTCTTTGTTTCTTTCTTTTTGTTACCAGTACACGAGGACAGAACCCTGAACTTCTATTTCTTTTTTTGCTTAGCTAAAATCTTGGTTTAAGCAAAATGCGCGCAGAATTCAGTATATTGTCTTGAACTCAACAAGCAACATGTCTGTCGTATTTACTGTTAGTTACTTAGTTGGTGTCCCTGTAAAACAATAGTAGAAACAAGGAGCAAAGGACCGCGAACGAAACAGCTGTCCACGGTTGCATTTTGGCTTTCAGTTTGGGCTCTATCATGCATGTCGTTGTCGCGTTAAAAAAAAGGTGTTCTTTGCTCACTATGCCTGTAAAACACTCGGTTTAGAAGCCTGGAAACCAGTAAACAAAGATGGCGGATGTCAGATGGTGGAACACATCAGTAACAAGTATCCGAGGATTTAGGATATTTTATCGAGGATTTTGTTTTTCTCAAGGTATTTAGATATTATAGTATTGACGATAGTACATGTAAAGGAATAATAAACGGCACTCCCGCAACACTAGATATTCAAGCATTAATGCTGTTTGTCCTAAATACAAAAGAGAAACAGAGGGAGGACGCTCTTTTGCTGTTTCGGCAACAAGACTGTGGAATAGTATACCAATTGAAATTAGGAAATTAGATTCTGTAGCATGTTTTAAAAAGAACATGTTTGCCAAGATTTTTAAGGAACAACAATGTTTGCATCATTTTATAATTTAATATTTCTTATTACCGAATTTTTGTTATATTTTAATATGTATATATATTTTAGCTTACAATATTTTTAGATTGTAAATAGTTGTGTATTTTATGAGGGCCACAAGTTTATTAGCCTTTGGCTATTAAGTGTTACCCTCTTTAAATAAAGGCTTTACTTACTAAGGATACAGCTGACACATTGCAAGTTAAAACAAGCCTTTGTAGCTTACTGTTTGGGACTAAGGTTGATTGTCAGATAGAAAAATTGTATTTATTAATGTAAGCTTACTATAAGCGATTGTTTTTTATTGTCTAATGGCCTCGATTATCTAATTACGTAAGATATGTTTTATAGAACACTGTACCTGTGGCTATAAACCTCCTCCTCCCCTCCCTCCCTCCCTCCCTCCCTCCCTCCCTCCTTCTTGGACGGTACTTGGACCACCCATTAAAACAAAGTGATACGAGGGTTATCTATAACAGATTTAAAACAGCAAAAATCATTTATATCCTTATCAGAATCCCCATGATATAGTATTAATTTCCTTCTAGCTGTTGGGGTTTTTGTGATAATTGTATTAACACAGTTTATAAAGTTGACATAATTGTTTTAGTGTATATGCTATAAGACATAAGTTTATTGCTTTCAAGTGATAGTAAATATAATTTTCTGGTGGCATTATAACTTAATGTTCATTTTCTTTCAACTTTTAGGGCAAAGAACTCAGATACCAAATGGAAAATTAAACTGACTTCTTTAAACAGTACTGGGTCTGCAGACAAAAAGAAACTGAACCGGTATGACCAATAATAAATGTGCCAAAAATTTAAATTAAAAAAATACCAAATTTCATTTTTGTAAAATTTTGAAAAACAAATAGTACCATGCAAAAGTACTGCTGAAGTTTCATTTGAATGCACACACCAGAGGATTTCATTGACAGACTCAAAAGTTAGAACTATACATTCCGTGTCTTTATAACTGACTCCAGGAGCGAAAGAGTTCAGACATGAAATTACATATCATTAATTTATTACATAAAATTTTTATTGAAAAGTATTTCAAAAAATTGCTTGTGCAAATTGAAAATGGTAAAATTCAATTAAATATTTTAAGCCAGGTTTGTTCCTGCGATTTTACAAATTTCACGTTAATTTAATGTATCTTAATTAATGTTGATGTAAATTTAATGCAAGCTATTTTACAACATTGTTGTTTTAAAGCACCTTTATTTCATTACAAAACCTTAATAGTTCATGACTCCTCTATTGGATCTTCAGAGTCTTCGTTTAAAATCTAGTTCAAAATGTCTTTTGATTGATCTTGATACTCCTCTGTCCCTGAGAGGATAGAAACATCTGTGCACTTGTCTTGGAAGGTTTTATTGACGGAAGCCAAAATGCAGTTTGGCGTTCAGAAATGTAAAGTGCGAGTTAGCAGAATTATGAAAATCGCAGTAAACAAATCAAGATGCTTATCGAAAAATTGGCGTTAATTTAATGCATATTAACCTAACTTTTGAAAAATTCGAGTTAATTTAGTGTAACATAAATTTTCTTTGTGTTGTCAACATGCATTGTTAATTTCCTATAATTAGGTAGTTTTATCAGTATTTTCTTTACAGCACATACACAACAAATCCAAAAGAAAAGCACATGGGATTGTCTGCATCCCATAATTATAGTAGCTTGGGACTTGGTCCAGTCCTTCTTGTTCTACTTGCATCTTGATGTTGCTACTTGATGTTGGACGACATTATTTATTTTATTTAAACTGAAGGCTGTGTTTTATACCGTCCCCAGTCCCCAGTCCCCAGTCCATCCTTTATACTGTCAGAAAAATTCAGAAAAAAAATATATTGAAACTGACGAAAATTAAAGGTGGTCCATCAGGTGGTCCATGGACCAAGGTCCACAGGGGTGGTCCATGGACCTGGGTCCATGTTTTGTATACGTCCCATTTGATCCCCACCCGTTACTCCATTTCATCATCAATCAACGTCGACTACAACAACAGTAGCAGCAAAATTAGTCAACTATTTTTTTTAATCAAACTTTTAATTTCCTTACAGTCAATAAATGTTTAGTAACAAAGTCATTGATATACTTTAGCTTTTGTGTTGATTATTGTTATTGTTCCTTGCTCTGAGGAACCAAAGTATTCAAAATGATCATTTATGTATCTACCGATTGTACATTTTAGTGTTTATTACCCCTTCAAATCATGCATCTTATATTTTTAATCTTAGTTAATATTAAGAAGGTATTATATTTTTCTTGTTTTATTATAGTCTAATACAAGACCCCTCAAGCATGTTAATTGCTTTAATTACTGATCATGTTTGAATAAAGGATCTACTACCACCACCACCACCACCACTACTACTATCTAGTTATTACCTCGTTACTTGTTTGATTATTTATTCATTTACATGTATTTACATGTATTTATTTATCCACTTGCTCAATTTTTAGTACACTTAAAGTGCCTATGAAATGAAATTTTCAACCCGTTTTTTATGCTAAAAAATTGAAGTCCATGTTCCACTGATTCATAATTTTCCAATTTAAGTTATGGTCAAGGGTGCAATCTACTTTTTTTCTTTCCTCAAAGTTGGCCTATTTGAGCCTAAAATATGGGACAACCAGCGCACGACCAAAATATGCAAATTAGGACTTCAGTTGTTCAGACCTATGTAGTAGGGACCCGTACATCATATGGGAATTTCTTTTCGAATAATAGGGCCATGTTTTTAAAAAAGAATAATAGGCTGACAATTTGAAATGATGTCATCGTAACTTCCTGATATGTCACTTGTTTAGAAAAAAAACTGTTTTGCTGATTGGCTGCCATTTTGATAATTACCCAAAAGACCCAGTTTTTGGAAGTTTTGTTGTAATGCAACATATTTCATCCAACACACTTGTCTCAGCATATCTATTTCAGCATACTCTACAATTATTTATGCTTTCTTGAAAAAAATGTGAGTACATATTTAATGAGAATACTAGGCAAATTTTAGGAATAATCTGGGGAATAATAGGGGTTACAGAAAGAATACAGGAATAGAATAATAGGCCTCCAAAGTGAGTGATTAGGAATTCAAACATAAGAGAAATAGCATCAAACTCGGAAAAAAATTACGAGTTCCAGATGGGATTTGAACCCAGGACCCTCCGTTATCTAGTCAGATGCTCTACCACTGAGCTACTGGGACTCTGTGGTGAGCAAGGGTGAAATGTGGGCTTTTGATTGGAACCGCATCGTGCGGTCACAGCCAAATAATGACTGACACATATGACTCATAACTGCATCTCGCAGTCAGAAAGTGAAACCGCATTTTTTGGCATTTTCGCACAACTGATGACGTCACCATGTTATTTGCTTCTGCTTCTGTTTTTCTGCCATAAGGATTAGTTTGCCGTTTCTTTTGTTTCACTTCAAGTATTAATACTGATCTAGGTCTGGAAACCCAGATCCGGCCATTCTCAACGGTTTGTTGCAGTGATCGTGCATTCTTTGTTTCTTTTATACTAGTTCCAGGCCCCAGGACACGAAAAGTTCATTTTTGACCAAGTTTGGACGTCTGAAAAAATACTTTTCATTGCTTGACCATAACTTAAATTGGAAAATTATGAATCAGTGGAACATGGACTTCAATTTTTTAGTATAAAAAACGGATCGAAAATTTCATTTCATACGCACTTTAAAGGAATACGATACTGCTCTAACTTGTGTTCTATTCGATACCTCGTTACTTTGAGGAATGGCAACCATTTCCTGTGGCGTTTCGTTTTAATTTCTAGTTGATTAAACGTGTATACGGCGCGGGCCTATCTACTGTAATAAAATTGTGACAAACGTGACAATTTACAATATTCACTTAACTGGTATTCATAACAATTAGAAGAGAGCAGTCTTTTTCCTTTCATACTTTCTCATATTTTCTTGGTAAACGGTAGTTGCACTGTTTTATTCAGACACTACAGAGAATCAAGTTCTGCTTGCGATCTCTCGTTATTTTTGTGGGTTCGTTACATTTGGAGGGTGGTTACGTTCCAAATTTGTTAACAACCAACACATTTTATTGCATCATATCTTGTGTCATATTCTCGTTCATGTGAAATATTTTCTTCACTGTGCTTTTAACAATCACACGAATTTCTCGATATCGCCAGCAATAAACGACAGGGTTTAATGATGAATTCAGAAAAATCAGGAATAATGACGCCCTTGTAGCTACCAAAATGGGAACTCCCAAACTTGTTGACGTATACAATATTGCAGAGGGTAAAAATGGAAGATAGCAAGCTAGAAAAACAACATAGACAATGAAAGCGTTATATGCGGACTTCTGTTGTCGAAATAGTTCCATTGTTTGGGCATTTTGAATCTGACGTTGGCTGTGTATCTGATTCTAGTGATATTTTACAGTTTTGTAAATATGAATGTATGCTACAGTTGTTATAAGTAGACCTACAACTATAATAACCGTAATTACCATGTTGCCTTTCGGAAGGAAAACGTATATGAAGGACGTGACAGCACTTGTTAACCATAATAACACCAGTGCTATGACAACACGTTTGGATGTAACAAGTTCCTGATATCGCAGATGGAGTGAGACAGCGAGAAGTCTGTCGACTGCAATGGCGGTGATATTCAGAAAAGATGTAGTGGCGAGAAGAGAAGAAAGATAATAAAGTACTGTTAATATCGTTGGACAGAATAAGACAAATTTATAGCTTCCAGTTGACGCCATCCTTAACGTTACTGCGAGGATAACACCTGACATCAATTGCGGTAACAAACCCACAAAAAGATCGGAGAAAGCAAGACTCAGGAACAACTTCTTTACAGTGGCAGGCATTGATGAAGCTTTCCACAGGGCGCGAATAACTAGAAGATTTCCAACTGTTGCTACGAGAGAAAACACAAAGTCTAACAAACAGAAAGCCATGGAAGCTCCCTGATGGCGAACAAGTTGTGTTAGAAAATCCAACTTAGCAGTGCAGAAATGGTCGGCCATGGTTTAACCTTGCTGGATAATTCAGATGGATCTTTCTTGATGAAAAAAACTCTGCGTAATTAGCTCGGTTTTGTATTGGCCACGCTGTATGACAGCTGCCTGTTAGGATACTACATGTTGTTTTGTATCATACAGCTTATTAACGAATTTGTTTGCTTGTTTTTTTTTTTTTTTTGACGTTAACAAGATAATACAAATACATGTATGGTTAGAGAGCGGTCTAACTTGGCACATTTTTATCGTTATGTGTGTGATTGTTTTGAAAGGGTTGTAAGAGCTAAGAAATATAAGAAAACGGCGACCCAAGAAACACGAGCAAAGTTTTCACTGCATGCAAGAAATTAAACACCGCTATTGTTTATGTTGGTTCCTTTTTCATCCAGAGACGGTTACCTGTCTGTTAATAATAGGCCACTTTCGATATATTAAAATTGAACTTGATAATGAGGCTTAGAGGACATTAACAACCTTAATGAATAAACATGTTTTTTCATGTTGTTTTTTTTTAATCCTCTAGGCCTCACTATCAAGTTGAATTTTAATATATTAAATGTGGCCTGTTGAGTTCTACTGAAAAAGTTTTTAGCGGAGGCTGAGCTGCTTGTTTTATTGTAAAAAGGCTTGGTTTGAAAATATCGCCTTAAATCTTTAAATGTTTAGAGTCAAAATGCTTTCTTTGCGTATACAACCTTGTTTTTGCCGATGAGCAAAACACCTGTTTCTTACTTTTAATTTCTACGTATAAGCAAAGTCAACGTCATTGTGAGGAGGGGTGGGGGAAGGGGTGTGTGTTGTTGGGTTTTGCTGTGTTCCTATGTTTTGACATAGTTACATCTTCAACACATACTAGCTCATAGTGTCCGCTACAATATAAGGTGGTCATGTGCCCAGGATGACCTCATGTGACGTCAGGAATGAGGTGCCGGCATTTCGTCACTAGAAAGACTGCTAATCCCCCACCCCTCCCCCCCCAACCCAACCCCCTTCCATTTATGGGATGCTACTACATTTCGTCATCAATCATCTTCGACTACAACAACAGCAGCAGCAAAATCGTTCAGCTACTTTTTTTAACAAACATCATTCTAACTTTCAGTTTCATAACAATATGTTTTTAAACACAAACTCAGTAATATTTCATACTTTTTGTGTCGATTCTTGTTATTGTTCCTTGCTCTGAGGAACCGAAGTATTCAAATTTATCATTTATGATTTTTCTACCGATCCAGTTATTATTTTTTATTCATTCTCGTTCATGTGAAATATTTTCTTCAATGTGCTTTTAACAATTTGGCGAATTTCTCGATATCGCCAGCAATAAACGAAGGGGTTTAATGATGAATTCAGATAAATCAAGAATAATGACGCCTCGTAAGCAATCAAAATGGAAATTTCCAAACCTTTTGTCATATACAATATTCAGGGTCGGTCAGGGTTTTTGGGTATACGGTATATCGGGATTTTTAATATCAGGTATACAGTATTTTTAGGTATAAAATTGGGTATTAAGTATTACACTTTTTCTGAATTTTGGTATAAAGTATACAGCTTTGAAAAATCAATGTTCTTTGCTTTTAAAAATGGGCAGCCCACTGTTCAACTTTCAGAACTTTCGAAACTTTTCCCAGTTGCCTGGGTATGCAACGCGTTGTGTGACGTTTATGTCACGTTCTCCTTGTCTGTTTTGTTGCCCACTTCTGACCCAGTTGTGCGCAGACACCACGTGACAAAATCTGCAATGCAAAGTAATGGCTGCATCTTCATCTCTGTCGCGAGCGATATTCATGCCAGTTTCTTGTTTTCTGTTTAAACTTGGTGAAGCGAAACCGATCGAGAAATGGTCGACGTATATTAAGTTAGAGGAACAGACGTTTTCTTCACTTCGAAGGAGGTTTACTGTGGACGGGTACGGAGGCTTCCAAGAGAAAGCTCGCCAGTCCGGATTCGACAAAGTGGACTATACTTTTGGGGTGAAACATAAAGTGCCCGATCCTCCGTATTTTCCAAAGTTATTATAAAAGGTGACAGGCCTAGCACAAATCCTGCTTGTCGCTAAAAGCATTTTAGTCCAGCTTTAGAATAAGTCTACCCCAAGTACGTGTCTGAGAGATTTTTTCGTTCAGATCAAAATAAAGATATAACAGGCCCGTTGTTTTAAATGTTGTCCTTTTTTTGATCTTAGGAAAAAAGCTCTCGCTGTGATACTGACAGGAGGAATTTACTTTTTCCAGAGCCATTTAGAATATTTAGTTACGCCATCATTTCAGTGTTTGCTAGCTCTGAGCGTAACAGTAGAGTTTCTTTGGCTCAATTTGAAAGAGTTGCAAGATCTTATAGGAATTATTCGCTGCTTAGGATCAGTTCATTTCTCAGTACGTGATTTAATGTGAGCGCAAGTCTGTGGTTAGCATAACTTGCGATGTAGTGTTTCTTCATCACGACATTATCAGACATTATCAGCAGAAGTAAAGTCGCACTCGAGCGACAGGCGGCCCACCCGTCCGGAGTTTAACCCGGTTTCGTAGCATGAAGCAACTAGGAACATTACTACTCCCCCCTGGATGGGATGCTAGTCCATCACAGGGTTACCCCCCAGCAGTTTGTTAGGTTTTTAGCAAACGGTCGCCTGTACCCATTTATACACCTGTCTGGAGAGAGACAATGTGGAGTAAAGTTTCTTGTCTAAGGAAACAACACAACGGTAGAGACCAGGGCTTGAACTACCGACCTTCAGATTGAGAGCCCGATGCGCTAACCACTAAGCCACCGTGCCTCCACTATCAGCAGAAACCAGCAGTAATTGAATGGAAACTGAGAACAAGCATCTATGTAACGTTTCAATTTTGGTTTGGATAAATTGAATTTCCACTCAGTGGCTGATGAGTTATATTCATTTTCCTAAACCTAATCAAGACATTGGTCGTTGCACTACAGGTGTTGGATAGCTAAAAGGTAAGCCCTGTACTCCTTGCTTTGCTCGCGGCTAATTTTGGAATTTTGGGTATAAAGTATATCATGATTTTCTACATTTTGGTATTTTACCCGATTTTCGGCTTAGTTTTGGGTATATTGGGTGGTTTATTTCGGGTATATTGGTATTCCACTACCCCCCCTGGCCGACCCTGAATATTGTAGAAGGTAAAAATGGAAGATAGCAAGCTAGAAAAACAACATATACAATTAAAGCATGATATGCAGACTTCCTTTGTCGCAGCTGTTCCACTGCTTGGGCATTTTGCATCTGAAGTTGGCTTTGAATGTGATTCTGGTGATATTTTATAGTTTTGAAAATATGAATATATCCCACAGTTGTTATAAGTAGTCCTGCAACTGCAATAACCGAAAATGCTATATCATTGCCTTTCGGAAGGAAAATGTATAAGAAGGCAGTGACAGCACTTGTTAACCATAATAATACCAGTGCTATGACAACACGTTTGGAAGTGACAAGCTCCTGATATCGCAGATGGAGTGAAACAGCGAGAAGTCTGTCGACTGCAATGGCGGTAACATTTAGGAAAGATGCAGTGGCGAGAAGAGAAGAAAGATAATAAAGTGCAGATAAAATTGTTGGACACAATGAGACAAAGTTATGGTCTCCAGTTGACGCCATTTTTAACATGACTGCGAAGATAACACCTGACATCAGTTGCGATAACATTCCCACAAAAAGATCGGTGAAAGCAAGACTCAGGAACAACTTCTTCACAGTGGCCGGCATTGATGAAGCTTTGCACAGGGCGCGAATAACTAAAAGATTTCCAACAGTTGCTACGAAAGAAAACACGAAGTCTAAAACACAGAAAGCCAGGATGGAATTTCTATTGTGGCGAGCAAGTTGTGCTAAAAAATCCAAGTTAATATTGCAGAAATAGTCGGCCATGGTTAAACGATGTTGGATTATTCAGATGGATCTTTCTTGATAAAAAACCTTGCGTAATTAGCTCGGTTGTTTATTGGCCACGCTGCATAACAGTTGCCTGTTAGGTCACTACATGTATCATATATCATCAGAAACCCATAAGTAGGTTGAAACGTGCATCTGTCTCTTATACCCTTGAAAACAAGCTTCCGATTATTCAAGTTGTTACAGCCATATTTGGAAAATCAAGAAAAAAATATTAACCAATCAATTCGCTAGAACAACTTGCTTTCATCCAAATATGGTACTAAGCAAAAATAAATATTTGGAAGCTGTGAATGCACGTTACACGTTTCAACTCATTTTTGGGTTTCTGATAACAATGATTCAGTTTACTACCTAATGGGTTTGTTTTAAGACTAAACGTTAATGAGAAAATACAAATATTGTATGGTTAGAGAGCGGTCTAACTTGGCACATTTTTATCGTTATGTGTGTGATTGTTAAGGGTTGTAAGAGCTAAAAAATATAAGAGAAAGGCGACTCAAGAAACACGAGCAAAGTTTTCACTGCTTATTAATATATTAAAGATATACAAGAAATTAAACACCGAGAGGTTACCTGTCTGTTCATAATGGAGTTCTAAGTAGTTTTCAGTGGAGGCTGACCTGTTTGCCTTTTCAAACTTTTTTTCACCGATTAGCAAAACAGCTGTTTCTTAATTTTAAGTGACGTTACTGAGACTTCGTGCATAATTCGGAGCCAAAGCAAATCCTGTTCCCAAAGACCGCATCCGCCGTCCGTTTCCTCGCTTTAGGGGCCCGGTATTATAATCCCAAAGCAATAGACAGTGAACACAATATCAAACGGTCCTATTCATCCACAAACGCCTTACATGACCTTCAAAATTCTTTCGCTGTTTTAAATTCTTCATTTTATTTCTCAAGTCGACACACGAAGATCTTGAATTCTTGGCTCGTCGGCTATGCCACAAGTAATAAAAAGCTCTGGCACGCGTTTCATGAAGCAGCCTTTTATAAATTCAGTTTCTGTCAAGTGGCGCTGTAGTTTTTAGCCTGCAAACTATCCCAACTTGTTTCATCAACTAAGAATATTATTTTAATAAACGCATACCTGACGCCTTACAAGGGGGGATTCGAGGGGGGGGGGGGGGGATTGGTGGGGATGGGGTGGGGTGTTTGGAATCTACCTATGGGTTTTTGCTGTTACTAATTTTTGACATGGTTATAACGGAGCTCGAGCGGGCCGAAGCTCCATTGGAGCTCATAGGAACTGCATACTCATAGAACCATGCCCGTCATTTTTCATGGTCATGGCTAGCGGAATGTTTCGCGGGCGCGTACGACATGCACCAATCTTGTGAGGTATGAGAAATTCGCAAATTCGACCTTTTCACTCTCAGAGACGAACCTCTTCTCATGTAGTACGGTTCTTTATAATATAATCTTCAGTGAAATACGAGGATTTCTTCAACCGTGGAAAAATCCCATGTGAAGATATCGATTGAAGATATCGATACCTTTACGTTAGTTACCATGTTTGCTGTTATTAAAGTGTGTTGGTCTACAATCGGTCTTACTCTGAAATCTTTGGATATCTTCGGCAATCTTCGGAAAATTTCGGGAAAATGATCGGAAACGTTCGATATTTGGGTAGCTCATTCATTGAATATGATGGACAAATTAAACGAAATTAATGCTTGCCGTAACAGGTGAACTTTGGCCACAAATTTCCATTTGAACCTTCCAAGGTTTTAATTAGTGTCTTCAACGCTGTTAAGAAGGAAGTCGAAATATTCGATGCTTTTAATAAACGTTTGAGCTGGTTTGAAGCTACTAAAACAGCCACGATGCTCTATCAGCAGACAAAAGGGAGTGAGCGCGATAAAAATATGTAAATATACTTTAAAATAAAATGAAACTTGTACTAAAAAAATAATTATATTTTTTGGGAAGTTTCATTTTCAATCAACTCCATTTCTCCAAGAACAATATAATTTTGTGCGCGTGGCTTTGAGCGGAGTGATCCGGCGATTGAAGTGTTTCATCTTCAAAATCAACACATTATCTACAGTGTATATGAAACGTTCTGAATATAGAGAAAATGCTTTTCGCCTCAGTTGAATATTAAAAGGCCGAAGTTCATCTTGGGAAAATGGAAGACAGGAACAACTTATTAAGGAGTCACCTGCAACTTTGAAACAATAAAGAGAAACAAATTAAAATTTATAATATGAGAACGCTTTATAATTACAGTAGAACCCCGCTAATTCGAACTCAAAGGGGAAGCGATAAATTGTTCGAGATAGCAGGGGTTAGGGTTATCCGATAGTTATTGACTAAGAAAGCGATCCAAGGGAAATGGGTCGGTGTTCGAGTTAGCGGGATGTTTAACTTATCCAAAGTTAGCAGGGTTGTAATGTATAATTATCCGAGTGGTCAGTCAAAGTTTTTAATAACTATTAGCCACATGGTCTATAAACACGTAATGAAAACAACGCTTGATGTTTAATGTCAAGATTAACCACCAAATTAAGGTTTTAATTTGTGTCTTCCTTTGTGCTTGTTAAAAGCTACATAATTTTTTCATTTCTTTCAGTTAACTCTAATAACTCCAATTCGTTTAGTCGATTTGCATAACAATCAACATATTCAACCTAATTCTTGTGCAAGCTTGTTTATGTAATAACCTGCTCGGCAAGGTCAACCAATCTTAATAGACCTTAATATAAAAATGTCATTTCTCTTCTACTGTTTGCTTTTTTAAGTGGAAGTCGCAAGGTACAAAAATGTCTGAAAGAGGCTATTTATATATTTAACTTCTCCATGCAGCAGGATGCGAAAACAATAAACAGTACTCACCGCTTTTTTAACAACTTTCTTTTTTAACAACTTTCTTTTTTTTTTCTTTCCTTCACGATGCTGTTGTATTGTTGTTATCGCCGTTGTAGAGCCTGCGACTGCTCTTACAAATTGGCGCGTAAAAAGGGCGCGCTTTTCATATAATTTTTTGAGATAATTTATTTAGTTTAAGTCATTTCGTATATACGCCATTCCCGGCATAATTATGCCATTCCGCTTTGTCATTTTACGTTTTACCCTCATCGGTTTATTATGTTGTGCAAGGTGATTCTAACTTTTGAGTCTGTTTGTAAAAATCCTAAAGTGTGACCATTCAAATGAAAGCTATTGAGCAGTACTTTCCTGTGGTACTGTTTATTATGCTGTACAAGGTGGTTCTAACTTTTGAGTCTGTGGATGAAACCCTAAAGTGTGATCATTCAAATGAAAGCTATTGAGTAGTACTTTCCTGTGGTACTGTTTATTATGCTGTACAAAGTGGTTGTAACTTTTGAGTCAATCCTACAGTGTGACCATTCAAATGAAAGCTATTGACCAGTACTTTCCTTTGGTGCTGTCGATAATGCTTCATCAGTTTGCTTCATATATTTTCCTTTTCAGTATATTATTATTTACTATTATTTATTTATGCATTTAATTTTTCAGATGTGATCAGTACAAACTCTGTTATCACTTCCAATGCCTCGATCCTCCGATAAGAGTAAGCAAGGTTTTACAGTGGTCACAAATCAGTGGCGGATCTCCCCCTCTGGGATCGTTTAGGTAACCAATATAACCAATATGCGCCTCGTTCTCTAACCTACTTACCAAAAAAATCAACTTTGAATCTTGAAAGGGTATAGCACAATTAGCTTTCTCTGAAAATTTGAGCCCGACATACTAAAAACACTTCAAGCCATGCTGTATTAAAAACTCAAAATTTTACAAAGAATGTATGGCTCTTTAGCGCTTTTGCCACCCAACAATTTTGCAATTTTTGATAGCAGATATTTCCTTAAATATTGCATGAAAAAAGCTCACAATTGCATAGATTACTAAGTTTAACAAGCTCTTTCAACTTTTGAAGTCAATTCATATTTAGCAGATTCGCATGCTAATGAAGCAAAATGTAAACAACGACGTCAGCAAAGATTCCCCATATAACAGCCTTTTTCTGTGGCGTTTCGTTTCGTTGCTAATTGCTTAAACGCGTATACGGCGTGGGCCGTCCTACTACAATAAAATTGTGACAAATGTGACCATTTACAATATTTCCTAAATGAGTATTCATAAGGTGCTTTTCTCCAATAACAATTCGAAGAGAACAGTCTTTGTTCTTTTTAACTTTCTCTTATTTTTTTTTTTTTTGGTAAACGGTACTTGCACGGTGTTACTCACTTCAGGCTATGTCTACACTATACCGGATAGCTCTTTGCGCCGGCACGAAAACCATACCGGATAGGCCTTTCGTTCACACATGAAACGCTTGTTTCGGAACGATTTTTGTTCAGGAGCGCCGCTGCGACGCGGCGCTCGTGAAAGTGAATCAAATCAAAATCAAATCAAATCAAACCAATTTATTTAAGTGTCAAAGTATTTAGTACGCGAGTACTAATTGTGGACACTTTCCAGAATTTGGATATCGCATATCGAATAGATTCTCGTGCCACTCTCTGGGGCAGTGTGAACAGGCAATCGAACCGAACCGTAGTGGAAGTCAACAACTAGAAGCGAGGATTGAAACCCACTGAAAAAGAAGTAAATATCCAGTTCTGGGTCGTTTCTGTTCACACCACGCCGGAGTATTTTTCATGTCGACATGATGAGCTATCCGGTATAGTGTAGACATAGCAT